>QEOQ01000493.1:418514-444969 GCA_010279815.1 Brachionus plicatilis | reverse complement strand
AAACAAACAAACATGTTTTAAATTACATCATTAAAAATAAATTTTTTCTTTTTTTAAAAAGAAAAAAGAAAGACAGAAGAAAAGAAAGAAGACAAAAAATTTGATAATTTCTAAATAACTATATAAGAGAACCCTGTTCTCATATCAGATCTTAAAAAAGCTAAGAATCAAATATAAACTAATTAGGACAGTACACGCATACGCAATTCGAATTATAGAGAAAAAGGCTCCTACCGGAGTAGAGGTAACCGATACTTTAGCTATGTTTTCAGACCACGACCCACTATATTCCTCGACAAGTAGCTTAATGAAACTGTTTTTATAAGAGAAACATTTTAGCATATATCTAGCACCCATTTGTAAGAATCTTTCTTTAATAAACAAAATGTTACTAACTGAAAAGAGACTCCTAGTTGGGCTGTCCCATCTTAACTTATAGATACACCTAATAGCTCTGTTTTGAACTGTTTGAACAAGTTTTTAGTTTGTCTTAGAAATACATGCTACGGTAAAGAAAGAGTAATCAAATATGGAACCAATTAAGGCTCTATAGATACTAGTGAGGGTAGTTTTTTTTAGGTGCCAAGAGCTGTGAGCAAAAATTTTTATTATGTTGAGCCTTTTTAGGGCTCTTACTCTCAAGTTTTGAAATTGCTTATTAAAACATAAGTACTCATCGAAAGTCACTCCTAAAAAGAGAGGATTCGGATTATAAGGTATCAGGTCTCCAGACAATCTTAAATCCATTTTCAGTCTACCTCGACCACCTCCTGAAAAAATAGTATAGCAACATTTTGAGGCATTCATTTTCAGACGCCAAGCAGACAGCCAATTCTTAAGCCTACCTAGGTACTTATTAATTACTTTAATGACTTTTCCAGTCTTTTTAAAATAAAATATCGCCCCCAGGTCATCAGCAAAAAGTGCTGAGTAACTAGAGTGCTTCGAGTTTGAGAGCTGAATATCACCTATGTACACTAAAAAAAGCAGTGGACCTAAAACTGATCCTTGAGGAACAGAAAAAGTAATGGGATACATTCTACTAAACTTATTATTAATCTTGACTTTAAAAAATCTGCCTGATAAAAAGTTCTTAACGAACCTGACTAGATAAATAGGTACACCCAGGTAGACTAGTTTATAGATTAGTCCAGCATGCCAGACTTTATCAAAGGCTTTTGAAATATCAAAAAAGATACCACATACCTTGCTGCCATTATGTTTATTTAGTCGTTCTTGTATCTTTTGGGTCATGAATAAAAGATTATCAGCAGAGCCTCTTTTATTTCTAAATCCAGACTGCTCATCAATAATGAGTTTTTTACTTTCTAAAAAGTAATATAAACGAAAGAAGATGTTACCTATTTATACCTGGAAATAAATAAATAATTTCCAGGTTACAGCCAAATAAGATTTGAGAAAAAAAATTCGACGATATATTGAAATCGAGGACACTTTTTTTTATTTAATCTAATTTGTTAAAAAGCTTTAATTAATAAAATGTACTAACAAGATGATATGAATGTTCTATAAATAAAATTGAAGTTGTTTAAGGGGAAAAAAATTGAATCTAAATTCAGTTTAAAGTAAAAAATTCTGAATTTTAATATAAAATATGTGCGCCATAACAAAAGGCTGAGATAAAATATTATCCTTTTATTTTATAAAATAAATATTTTGATAACAAAAAAATCAAAGTCTCTAAAAATTACAAAATTTACTTTCGAAATTTATATGAAGAAAAAATCACTTTCTGCATCTGCATTAAATTTTTAATTAAATAATCTTAACTATTAAATATCAGAAGCTAGAAAAATCTGGAAAAAATGTTCCATCATATTCATTTTTTAAAAATTCAAAAATTAAATTCTAATTGCTTATAAAAAGTTTCTTTAACAGGTGTTTTAATATTAAGTTGATATCTTATTTTAAGGCACTCAAGAAGCGATATCATCATTATGCCTGCATTGTTTTTGTAATGAAAATATTTTCAAATATTTATACATGATTGTATAAATTTTTGATTGAATAAATTGGGGGTCTTATCAACGTCATGGGGTAACAAAAAGAATTAATCACGGACAATTGTTTTTTTATCCAGGTAAAAAATATTCTTTTAATAAATTTAATTTTAGAATTTTAGAATTTTAAAATTTTATTCAATTTTACTTTATAATATTTATAAAAAGTAGTTCTATCTTAATAAAATTGTTCTATAAGCTATAAGTTATTTTATATAGATATAAGTAAATCTATGATTTTAATTTTTCTCCAAGAAGCACTTTTATTTGTCCTGTTGGGCTTTTTTTAGACTGAACTCATTTGATTTCCAGTTCTTAACATACTATTTGACTATTTGATTAAATTTTGCTATTTTTTTGAATAAAATAATAGCAAAATTCAAAAATTAAGACTGTGAAAATTAATGGACTCTAATTACAAAACTTTGATAATCAAATGGTTATATTAGCAACGATTAAGAGATCTATAAAAAAGAGGTTGGTAATGTAAATTTTAAATGCTTTAAATAGAGAGTTATAGCTAAAAAATTTTCATTCAACCTTGCATTCTTCCATTTTTACTAATTGTCAATAAATTCGATGCATCAACTTAAAAAATACTTGGGTCTCCCCCAATAGGTGACCAAGCGGTCACGAAATATGTGACCAATTCAATTTCTCTCATTTGGTGACCAACAGTGGTCACATATATTTGACCATGGAAATAGGTGACCAATATTTGAATAAATTTTAAAATTAAATTATTTAGGTGACCAACATGTAGTTTATGTGACCACTTAAACTCATTATGTGACCATCGACGTCATTTCGTGACCACTTAAATTTAAAAAAAAAAGAAAAAAAATTTTTTTAATTTAGTTTATTATGAAAATCGAAGCAAATCAATGTTTATAAAAATGTATTTTCAATGTTTAAAAATACATTTTTATTAATAAATAAAATGAAAAAAAATAATTTTTATGTTTTCTACTTTTATGAATCTTTAGACCTAACTTTAAATTGTTCATTCATTTTTGATTTTTAATTTTTAGAATAGTTTTAAAATTGTTTTTGGATTTAATATAAAATCTAACTATATTTTTTATAAAATTTGCTGTTTCATCAAAAAAATGATTATAATAAAAATTTGAAATTAATAATAATAAGTAAATAAAATTCATTTTATAAAATTAACTTAAATTTTGTAATAATATTTTATTAAATTCATGTGACCATTGTCATTCATTTGGTGACCATTGATATTCATTTGGTGACCTATGTACTCATTACGTGACCGTTATTTCCATGGTCAAATATACGTGACCACTGTTGGTCACCAAATGAGAGAAATTGAATTGGTCACATATTTCGTGACCGCTTGGTCACCTATTGGGGGAGACCCAAATACTTGACATCCTTATTTGTGAATGGTGGTGACAAGATTCTAATGAGTATCTGAAAAAATTAAAAAAAATTAATTTAATTTATTTTGTATTTATAATGCTCTATTTTATTTAAATTTTCTACTTTATTGCCTATAAGGCTAAAACGATTCCAAATGGATCAAATATCAAATTTCAACTTTTATGATCAATTACAAAATGAAAATATTAAATTAATGTGAAAATAAAGGATTTTAATATTTAAAGTTAAAGTTTAAAAAAATAAAACTATTTTTTTTATTGGGAAGAATGTAAAAAATTAATGATTTGTTCATTTAGTTTCTTAGAAGCTTGTTGAAAATATAATAAATATTTCTGATTTAGAAAATTAACCCAACTATTAAAAAGCACTCCTATATTGGCAAATTGAAGTCTATTACTAATCAATGAAAAATTTCCGTAAAAAGGGATTTTTAATAGTTTTTGTTGAAAAATTAAATCTAGAGACATATTTTCATGTGTAGCGAACAGCGGCGTAGCCATAGAGGGTTTGAGGGAGGCTAAGGAGAGCTCAAATCCCCCCTATCCAAAAAAAAAGGAAATGAGTCCCCTTTTAAAAAATTTTATTTACTAAAAAAGTCATAAATTTTCAATTAAATTGTAATTTTTTAAAGAAAATGTTTTTAATCACTGAAATAAATTTACTTTATTAAAATGCGACATACATTTTAAAATAGCTTTTTACCTTCATCAAATTCTAAAATGCTAGATTTAGAAGGTGAGTCCGATAGTAGTTTTGATAAAAAAGTGGACACTCAAGCAATTGTTAAATAAAGAACTAAAAGAAAAAAAGGCGCCGAGTAAAGTTTTGGAGTTTAGAAGTGATTTTAAGATATTTAAAGTTTTTTCGAATAAAAATAAAGTTATTTTATATTGAAATAGACTTTTAAAAATAAAAAGTAGTTCTATCTTAATAAAATCGTTCTATAAGCTATAAGTTATTTTATATAGATATTAGTAAATCTATGCAGTTGAAGTTAAAATAATGATCAAAAAAGTAGAGGCATCTATTTTAATAGTTTTAAACTTTATTTTTTTGAAGAGAATTTCCCTTTAAATTTGGTATCATTCAATTAAATCGTTATGATCAACATTATTTAAAAAAAATTTGAATTTAAATATTATTAATAAATTTTTATTAAGGTTTTGGATAACATATGCGGATGAAAAATATCACAAAAAATTTTATTTTATTAGATGCTTCATATTTGTAATTATTTTTGACAGTTTGATTTAGTGTTTTCCGTTGGTCTCACTGATACCAGCCCGAACCAAGCTAGTCAAATAGTAGGTTAAGAACTGGAAATCAAATGAGTTCAGTCTAAAAAAAACCCAATAGGACAAATAAAAGTGCTTCTTGGAGGCAGTAAAATTAAAAGTGTGTGAAGAGGTTAACAAACTATTGTAATTTGTTACATGGGGAAATTAAAACTCGAATAATTTTCAATTAGAAAAAAAACTTAAAAATTTATAAAATTTATTTGACTAAAAAAGTAAAAAATAATCTAATTTAAATTAATTTTTTGTTCAATAGTCACTGGATATTGAATAATTAACTTTTTCACTTGTCAGTTTGTAAATAATTATTGTTTGACTCAAACTTAAAAGAATTTATTAAAATTATTTTTTTTTTAATTTAACCTTACTTTGTCTTGGAGAAATTTTAAAACTGCTTCTGCAGTTTGCTGAGGTTTAAGCATGTGAAAGTGATGAGTGCCTTCAACTGGGATAAGTTCCACTTCTGACTTGGAATTCATTTTAATCTCGTTCATTATTTTCATTATTTGTTCAAAGAGCTCCTGGCCAAAGGGAGGAGGTGTCGCATACATAAGCATCACAGGACTTGATAAATTTTTAAACAAGCAATCATATACTCCATGAAATTCTAAATGGTATTCTCTCATTGAAATCTTTAGCGAAAATAAATTTTCTGGAAATAAAAATTTGACAAGACTTACTCCCGTAACTAATCTGATATCACGGCTATATCTTAAAGTTCCATCAACAAATTCAAGTCCTCTTTCGAGCAAAATTACAGCTGCTGTTTCATCAATAAATTTGTTAGATTCCAGAAGCCTTTTCAGTGCATGATCATAAGTTAACTCCGATTTTGAACCATTCTTGTCCTTCAGGAACTTTTCTGCTTTTAAATAAACCTCAATACCTTCTTTCCAGCATTCACCCAAGTTATCCTTCAAATCAAATTTCATTTTTTTTAATTTTTTTAATTTTTTTTAAATTAAAATAAATTTTATTTACTCTTAACTCAATGTTGCATTCTTTCATGGCAAAATCAATTAATGCCAGTCCCAATACCTGGTCTGGATAACAGGCCGAATACTTGAAAATAAATAAGATTTTTTTCCTCAAATTTGTCTAACTTACTGCAAGAGAAATTGAACATCCAAAGCTGTGAGTTAAAAAAACAAATTTTTCCAAGTTAAAATGTAAAGTAACTCTTCTAATAGCCATGACGAAAAATCTGGTCGAATAAGGAATTCCTTAAATAACCGACAATAAATAAGCATATTAAAATTAAAAAAAAATTTTTAAGCTTACCATCCGAAATGCTCGAGCTTAAGCCCATACCCGGTAAATCAATGCATATCATGTAATAATTGGAGTTTTTGGTCAAATACGATGCTACTGGTCGAAAACTATTTGAGTTATCTAAAAATCCATGTAGACAAAGAATTGGGTGATTTGGTTGTTCAGGTGTTCCTATTTCTCCAAATATTTGGCCAGCAATTTTACCCCAGCCAACTTCAATTTCAAATTGTTTACTTTTCGGGATCATTCTAAGCTTAAAGTTTTAAAATTGTAAATTTAGTCCTAAAATCAATCGAATTATTTTGAAATTTTTTTCAGAAAAATTTTTATGATAAATTATGAGATTAGAATTATTTAAGAAAAAGCATGAAATGGAAAATTTGAGAAAAAAAATGATTAAATGTTTGTTGAAATAGATCAAAGTCCGATTTATAAACTTAAATCAGCTTTCTATCAAAATTTGTCTTTGGTTTAATTTAAAATATGGTATGATTTTTCATATGAAGCTTTCAGACAATATAGAAAATTAATTTGAATAATTTTAATGAATTATACACATGAGTTCAATAAAATGTAAAATATTCTTATTTCATTTTAATGTGAAAAAGAATCATAGCATATTTGTTTTATTTAATTTCTTTAAAAAATTTAGAAAATAAATTTATTTTTTTAAATAATGAAACAAGAAACAAAAATTATAATTTTGAAGTTTTTTCTTTTATTGCTATTCTGTCAATAAATTTGAGTATTATTTCGGCAGTCTCCTTAGGTTGAATCATATGAAAATGATGAGTTCCTTTGAATACTTCATATTGAATGCTAGTTTTGGAATTTTCTTCAATTTGTTTCATAAAATTCATCGTAGTTGTTGCCGGTCGCTCTCCGTACGCCGGTGGATCAGCGTGTATCATCAACCATGGCACATCAATACCTTTAATGATTTCAGGCAGCAAATATGACATATCAAGATAATGATCGAACATGGAAACCTTTAATATCATCAATTTAAAAAAAATTAATTTATTTTTATAAAATTACTGTTTGCTTGACTCGTATATCCCTTGAAAATTCTAAACGACCATTTTCTTTTTTAACCAAAGCCCTTTCTATCAGAATTTTGGCAGAATCTTCATCCAAATGATTGTTGTACTTCATCAAGCTAATTTTTTCCAAAATATGAAGAACGTTTTTGAAAAATATATTATTTTCATAATTACATTGAAACGGCCAGTTCTTTGGTCAAAGTTTTAGGTTGCACCGCATCATTTTTTGTTTTTTCTTTATTTTCTATGTCAATGAGACCATCTATTCCAGTTTTCCACAAATCTCCATAATTTTCTAAACAAATGCAATTAACTTTTACTATCTATTTTAAATTTTTTCAACAAACCTATTTTGTAACCTGGAAGTGAAAAAATCCAATCAAGAGAAACAAGTGCTTTCACTTCATTTTTAAAAACAATATTATACTTAAAAATTATTTAAAATATTTATTGTTACTTATTGATTAAAAAAAGTTTACTTACCAAAATACTCAAATGAATACCATAACTGTGGCACATGAAATAAAATTCATTTATTCCAAAGTGTCTAATGACCCGTCTAACTGAAGCCAAAAATAGTTTTGGTGTATAAGGTATGCCATCTGGCAATTTTGAACTGAATCCATGTCCAGGTAAATCTAAAGCTATTATGTAAAATTCATCTTTTTGACATATAAAAGGTGCCAACGGCTTAAAGCTGTTAGAATTGTCTAAAAATCCATGAATTGAAATAATCGGCTTGGCATGTTTGTTAGTCGGATCACCAAATATTTGGCATTTAACATCGCCCCATGGAACTGGTACCGAAATTTCCTGAGCTTTCATCTTTTTTTATTAAAGGATTTATAAATAAACTACATGTTTTGTCAATTTAAATTTGAAATACTTCAGCTTGATTAGTAAATCTTGATTTAGATGATTCAAAACAAATAAATTTGGATCGGTTTATCAAAGAATTTTTTGGCTGATTTAACGAGTAAAATTTCCTAGATTGATAAAATAATTTGTTTTTGACAAATGTGATTGTGCTAGTCTTAAATTTGCTTTCAAAATTTACTAGCAGTCTACTAGACATAAATTTTTTAGCAAGAAAATTCATTATTAAGTGAAAATTATTTTTTTTTAAAATAATTAGAAATTAACTCAGATTGAGTCAAACTCTGCATAATTTATTGAAAAAGCAATAATTTAGTTTTAAGCGTGGTTGTATCGTAACAATACACGTTTTTATGTTTCAAAGTCTAAGGTATTTATTCAAAAATATTAATTCATATATGCTTTAGAAATTTAAGATAATTTATATTTTACGTCAGTTTTAGAGCATGTTCTAAAGTCTAGTCTATTAAGTACTTTAAAAAAAGTTTTCATGAACTTTTGTAATGATTTTCTATTTTTGAAATAAAATTTTTTTTTTATGTTTAAAAACTTTGAAAAATTGGTGAAATATTAAAAAAGATTAATTTACTATAGCAGAATAATGGATAACATAACTATAATTTTTTATTTTTTTTTTATTTCAAAAAACACCTTACGGGCGATGTAAAAAAATCACAAAAAAAGAAAAAAAATTAATTAAATGAATAAATTGTAAATTAAAATAAAACATAGATATGATATAAAATAAATTAAATTCTTTTAAATTAAATGACATTTTTAATAGAAGCTAAAAAGCAGAATTTTTAGACAATTTTGAACCAAATTTTGTAACAAGGTAAATAAAGATAATGCAACAAGCCTATTTAACAAAATGAAATAAACCTCTTTGAAAATATTTCATTTTAACTAAGGAGCATTATTCAATTATAATAAACTTTCATTTAGAATATTTTTTTGTTTGAGTGTTATTTTTACATTTTTTGAATAAAGTTTTAAATAATTTTAAATATTTTATATTTTTTTTTTATATATTATTTAAAAAAAGACAATTTAGAAGGTAAGTTCCTCTGGGTATCATTATTTCAATTATCTGACTCGATGGCAAGGGCAATGGTCATTGGAATTTGAAAGCCTTATCTTCTCTTAGCACATCTATTCAAATAGAACTATAAATTGATGCAAGTAATTTATTTCATAATATATCAACATATCTCTGAGAATTAAGGCTTTCGTCAAATAAGGAAAAAGATTCCTAACCATAAAAGCTCTTACAGCACCAAATTCTAATAGAACCATTTCCTTACTTTATTGGTTAAATAATACATCCTTTAATAAGGTTCTCTGATTGCATCCTTCTTATCTTAATTCGGTTCTTTCTGTTCACTCCCCCAATATTCTTTTTAACATCCAGACAGAAATTTTTCCAGTTTTTATATGAGATTTTGTAAACCTTGGTTTACCAACTGCATATTTCCATTCATATTTTTTTTCAATAAAAGCATGATATCCTTTGGTAAGACAAAGAATTTTTGAAGGTAAAGTTCTATTTTTTACCAAACAGATTGACTGACGATTATCTTTCTTATCTTTCTTTGATTATCAGTTGGCTTTATCTGTACAAAATTTGGTGTTAATCGCTTATTCCGCTCAAGAATTTTATAGTAAAAACAAAAAATATCACATACTCAATCAAGTCATATAAAACAAATTATGGAACTTTTTAAATCTAGGCTAAAAAAATAATAACAATCTAAAATTATTAGTTTTATTTAATTATTTTTAGGTTATTTTAATCGTTTTGTATTCCAAAAAAAAAATTATAAATTTCGTAATTGTAAATAAAATTTATTCTTAAAAATGTATTTTTGATTATGTCCCATTTGAATTATAACCCCATTTTTCTTTAGAACCGATGGGGTGACATAATCGAGCATTGACTGTATTTAAAAACACTTAGCCTAACAACACTTACGCTCGTCATCATTTTATCATGAAACGAGTCGAACATAATAGACAAAATGTTTATAGAAGAAAGTTCTTTCAATAACATTTCCAAAATTTACAGACTTGATTTTAATCTTGTAATTTTCATTATTTTATTTATTTTTTGATCTGATTTTGTGAGCCTTTCACTTTTTTTTTATTAATTGTCGTTTGAAAAATGTAAAATCATAATATTCATTTAATTAAAAATAAATATGACTGAAATTTTTACATATTTAAAAAATTTCCTCTTTCTTTTGCTAAATTTTTTATTTCAAACTTAACTTCTTGAGTATCAAAATTTTAAAATAAATAATGTTAGAAGAATTTAATTTATTTAAATTTACATTAAAAATAATTAGAGTTTAAAATAACAAAAATGATTAGTAATAAAAAATCAATTTATCAAAACAATTATTTAGACTAAAATTTCAAATTATATCACAGTAGATTCCACAGCAAACATATCAGATAAATCTTTAGATTGATTTGTAGTGTCAATTGAGTCATCAGTTGTGTTGATCTTTTCAGAATTCGATTGTGAATTATCAAAAATCTTTGTAAAACTAGAAACAGTTTTTGGGTAAAGAACCTTTTCATTTTTGGCAGCTGCATTTGTCTCATCCCCATTGCTGAACTTAATACGCTGACTACTCAATAGCTTAATTTGCTCTTTGAAGCTGAATACTTCTGGTTTTGGATTGAAATCGCTTTTTTGACCACCGGCAAAAGTTAACAAATTATTCTCCACTTTAAATGAGCTTAGATTCTGAGTTTCTTTCGGTGGATCATAATTGGGCGACATATTGGAAAAAACATCACTGGACATGGTTTCATTTTTTGCCGCATTTTTATCCGAATTATTCGAAGTTGAAACAGGTGAAAAATCAGTGCTTGGGGAATCAATCTGTTTCAAATAGAATGACGAAATATCCTGATTCTTAGCATTGTCATCACAGTTAACATTCTTGGATCCATACTGAGAATTTCCGAAACTGGTAACCCTTGATGTGTCTGAGCTTGTTGACGAAGAAGAAGATGCAGCTGATGATTGATTATTTGAGCAACCAATTTTGTCATATTTGTTCATCCAAACAGGATTTGAGCCTTCATAAGCATATAAATTGGTTCCTGGTATTGGCAAAAGACTGTTAGAATCGAAAGCGTGGTTCAAATAGCCACCAATGGGATCAGAATAAGCAATAGATCTCTGTTCAAAGCCAAACGCTTTGGTCATGGCTCGTTCAGCTCTTAGTTTTCGCTTGTATTTGAGACGAATGCAAAAGCACATGATGAAAAAAGCCACCGAACATAATACCAGAAGAACAAAAGAGGCCAAAATTATCAATTTGGTGTAAAATGTTTGATTAGACACTTTTGATAATAGGAAAAAAGTTCCAAAGTCTTGCTCTGATCTAGAGCTATACCTGTAAAATATAGACTGGCCATGATTATCGTATTTTTCGGCCAAAGACAATTTGTATGTTTTAAGTAAATCTATATCTTTAGATCTATCCAAAATATTTAAAATAGTGTCCGAATCGACCACTATGTATTCAGGGTTAATGTTTCTAAAACTTGGGTCTAATCGGAGCATTCGAGATTTGGGCTCAACAAAATGCATCAAAATTTCACTCATATGGGATGAAGTGTTTTCTTTGCGGTGAACTTGAACACTGTCTATAAAGGCTCGCAGGCCGGTCAAGTTAGAAATGTACTCTTTAAATTTAGTCTGAATTGCTTGGATTTGGTTAATTGAGCGAGAAAAGACCAATTTAACACGCTGCTGCTTGTTTATCAGAATTATTTGAATTGTAGCGCTTGAATTTTGTCCGCTTTGGTCAAAGACACTCAGGTTAAATTGGTAATAGATATTTTTTTCAAAATTTTGCGCTCTTGGTACAAAATTTTTGGCTAGTTTGACCAAAAATTTTGTCTCATAAAAATCTTTGTTGGATCGTGTTTCGGAAAATTCGATCACAAAAGGAAATGCTTCTTCGTTTGAATTTGTGATTATGGACGTATTGTCAATTGAAAAAATTAAATTTTCATTCAAGTCTTTATCTGTGGCCTAAGAAAAAAAATGTAAAAGATTATTATTTTTTTTTAATTAAATTACGCTTGATTCAAGTATGATGTCACCAAAATCGATGTCATAAGTAATGCCAACTTGATAAAAATTTTTTTCAAATATTGGTGAGTTGTCGTTCAAATCATCTACTTGGATCTTAAGTGACAATAAACTTGGATCATCTGAGATGTCAATTTTTCGCCAAAAATTGCATCGATAATCTTCAGCTTTGAGCAAACAGTCACAATGTTCTGTTGATTTAATAATCAAATTGTAGACATCTCTAGTTTCTCGATCAAGTTTTATTTTTGGCTTGAGAGTCCCATTTAAGCCTATTTCGAATAAATCTTTATCTGGACCGAGAACAAAATAGCAAACGCCACTAAAAGAATTGGTTACATCTGCTTTAAAAGCATGGTTTAGTATCATTGACGCTTCATTTGGATCGTTCTCTTCTTTAATTTTAGTTTCGATATATCGCTGAGATTTATCACAATAGAATTCTGGTAATTGGCAAATTTTTTTAAAGTTAAATCTAGCAGTGTTGTCTGAATCATCAGTCAAAATGAATGTCAGAGTTAAACGTGATTTTAGCGCGTTAGGCTGCCCATTATCTGAAACAATTACATCAATCTGAAAATTGAAATCATAAATTTGAAATCTAGAAAAAAGAATATAAAAATTTTCTTACTGAGTAAATGTATTGATCCTTTAGATTTAGTGGTATTTTTAAGGACAAAATTCCACTTTTCGAATCTATTTTGAAATTTTTCCAGTCCAAATTTTTCTTGTTACTTTGATCAATGTAGAAAAATATTTCTCCATTAATTCCGGTATCTTTATCTTCTGCTTTAATTGTTAGAATTTTCGAATCAGGCACCAAAGTCTAAAATTAAATAAATGTATCTTCTTGGTGAAAAATTTATAAAAAAATCCAACTAATTATTCATTTTTTATTTAAAGTGAAAGGAACAATTCAATTTTATTACCAGTTGATTATATTTTTTTAATAAAGTTTTGAGTCAATTGTCTGAATAAACAATAATTTTTATTTAAATACGTAATTCAATATTTTTTTCGCTAAATTAAAAAAACTTTAAATAAAAGGAAAGGATTTAAATCTATTCTTTGGATTTAAATTATTTATTTTATAAATTCTAGCTCATCAATTTAATTTAATTTTAATTTAACTCACATTTTTCCATGTTTTTAAATTTTGCCAAAAATTATGTCGACCAGAGATGTAATATTTAATTGGAACAATTAGGGTTTTTTTTGGCCAAAAACATTTAACTAAACTCTACCAAAATTTAAAGTAAATTAAAAGAAATTGCAAACAGAAATATCAAGATGGTGTTTTTTGATCATAAAATTTCCTTTCAAAAATAAGTAAGAATTGACTAGCTCCGATTTTTTTAACTTATGATATTCTAACATTAAACATTTTTTACAATACTTACAGCTTTAATTCGAAAGTTTGAATTATTCTTATTTGGAAAAATAAATTGTGGGTAATGAATATTGACATCTTTAATGGAAATTTGAATTGGACAGTTTCCAGAAAGAGAATCGTCTGCACCAAGTCTGTCATTTATTACAACTTTATAAATCAATTTTCCTGAATATCCTATAAGTTTTTTTTTTGTTTTAATTTTGCCGCTGAATTTTTCAATTTCAAATAATTCATCTAAAGAAATTTAAATAAAAAAAAGAATAAACTTCAATAAAATTAAATTTACTTTTTGAATCAATATCATTTTGACTGATTAAAGAAAAGGTCAAATTTGAATTTAAGCCATAATCACCATCAACTCCTTTCACATGGTAGAGAACTGTATTTGCTTCAGCATTTTGTCCAATTTCAACCGAATACATGTCCTGGTCACATCTGGGGCTATTGTCATTTTGGTCCAAGACAATAATTTTAATTTGCATAGTATCAGTTAACTGATTAGAGATAGGCCCATAAGGATTATCTCTAGCCTCGACAACTAAGTTATAGAAACTTTGTTTTTCTCGGTCCAAGGATGCTTTTGCATACAATTTTCCGTCTATGGGTTCAATATAAAATGTATCTTTAAAATTCAAAATTTTGTAGTTAATGGGTCCGTAGATATCCGAATCCAAATCGGTTGCCTTTAGTTGAACAATAAAATAATTTTCGTCATTGTTTTCATTTATTTTAATTTCTGATTTTTCCAAAGGAATAAATTTTGGCGGATTGTCATTAAGATCATTGATTCGGCCATAAAAATTAACAATGGAATGCTTGGCAACTGGCTTTCCATTGTCATTTACAAGTATGCTCAGATTAATCCATTTGTTTTTTTCATAATCGATTAAATTGTTGACAAACATTTCTCCTGAATATTTATCAATCATTATTGCTCGATTTGGATCGTTCATACTCACAATTTTGAATGTTATATTATTATCTTTATCCAAATCTAGCACTTTTAATTGAGTAATTTTCGAGTTAATTTTAGAATTTTCATCAAAAGATTCGAACAGTTCGAACACTGGATCTTCACCATGGGCCAGTTCAGGGTTTGTTAGCCTCAATTCAGGAAACAATGGATAATTATCGTTTTCATCAATTACATTTATAATTAGTTTGGCTTTAATTTTTTTAAAATTTTATTAGCTAAAAATCTTATGAAGCTAAAAAAATTACTTAAAGATTTTTGGGGTCTAAAACCTTCGGATGCATTCAAATCTTCGACACCAATTACCAGATGAATCAGTTCAACTTGTTCACGGTCTATATTTCCAGTTACAATTAATGAACCATTTGTTGGATCAATATCAATCCAATCCTTGAAAAAAATTGAAAAAATTATTTTTGTGATTTTAAAAAAATTTTAAATCTTACATTGTAAACTTTTAAATTTACAATTTTTCCCTTCTCATCAAAACTGACCATTTTCATTCCACTTTCTCCTTCGATCAAAAAAAATCTCAATTTAGAATCTGAATCTGAATCGTATGCTTTCATTTGATATAAATGTGAACCTAGTGGAGCATTTTCCTCAATACTAATAGTTTCCAAATTATTGGTAAATTTGGGTTTTTTGTTATTTACATCAATAATTTCTATGATAACGTAGCAGTAGTTTTCATCTGATTTATTTAATTTAATTTTTGAATTAATCGACTCAAAATCTTGAGCAGATATTTTAAGCTTATAGACAGATCCATAAACATCTCGGTCTAGATTTGCATTCTCATTAATAGTTATAATTCCGCTGGTAGAATCAATAGAAAATTTTTCCTTATTTCCACTACTAATTGAGTAGATAACCTTTGAGTTGGCAGTATTTGGTGCGTCTAGATCAAAAGCATGAACCTGAATAACATGGCCATATTGAGCTGTCTCGAGGATTTGTACTGTATAAAATGGTTGATTAAATTTTGGTCTATTATCATTAATATCCTAGTGAAAATAAGTTTAAAATAAATCTTTTTTTTTTAAATTTTTAATTACTTTAACAATTATTTTGACCAAAATTTTGGATGACAAAGAAGGAATGCCTTGGTCTCTGGCCTCCACAATCAAATTTATATCAATTTCGCCCGGATTTAACGCAAAATTTAAGGTTTGATTACCCAAAGACTTAATCTGAAGGCTATTTTTTTGCTTGTAGTAATAAATTTGTTCGAAATCAAGGCTTAAATTATTTTTGAGTTCGATAGTCTGTGATTGATTGCTTATTATGAAGTATTCTTTAAAACAATCACCCTCTATTATTTCATATGTTACAGCTCCATTTTTTCCAATATCTCTGTCAAATGCTTGAACTTTTACTGGCTCTAGCCAAGTGGTTGAATTCTCCTCGATCCATCCAACTAAAAAATGTGTCTCATTTATTTTACTTTTCAAACTGTTTACGAATTCAGGTGCATTGTCGTTGACATCATTTAGCCTTATGATCATTTGTGCACTTGTCCGCAAGCCTCCACCGTCAATTGCTTCCACGTTCATGTAAAAAGTGTCAATTGCCTCTCGGTCCAATTCAACACTCGGATTCTTGCTTGTTGTATGCACTCGACCTGATTCCTTATCTATTTCAAAACGATCTTGTCCGTTCAAAAGTTCATAAGTAATTTTTCCAAAGTCACCAAATGTGTCTTGGTCATGGGCCTCAACTAAACCAACTGTTGTGTTAAATGATGAATTTTCATCTACATGAAATGTGAAAACACTTTTCTCAAATTGAGGAGCATGTTCATTTATATTTTCAATTTGTATAAAAATGTCAACTTTAACTATTTTACCATCAACTCCATTATCTCTAGCAACAAGCTAAATTTAAAGTTAAATTAAAAATTTAAATTTTCTTAAACCAAACGAATTGTTACCTTTAAATGTTCAGTTTTTCCAATTTTATTTAATAAATTAGATGAATTTTTAAGTTTTAGAATTAGATTAGCGTCATTCAAGGCTATTTTAGGTGATACTTCAAAATCAACACCATCCCTATATTCAGTTTTTGAGTCATCATCTTGAACCAAATTTAAAGAAAAGCTTCCGTTTATTCCCTTATTTTAAATTAAATTATTTTTTTTCAATTAAAATAAAAAATAAAATCTAGCTAACCTTATCAGGATCATACACATGAATGGTTTCAATGTCATTGTCACTCAAAACTAATGGTGTTCCTTCAATGCTTTTAGGTGACACTTTAAAATTGTACGCCTTTTTGTTTAAAATTGGCGCGTTATCATTGACATCAAGAACAGAAACGGTGACTTTAGCAATTTCAAATGAATTTTCATCCCCAATCTCAAAAGCTTTAATTTCTATTTCTATTAATCCACCTGATTTTATGAGATCATTTGACTCCAAGTCGATTCTATTGTTAATATTGATCAGTCCTGTTTCGCTATTTATCCGGAACAAATGACTGAATTCTGATTCTAGTTAGAAAAAAAATTATTAATTATCATTATTTGTTCGAATTAAAGCTTCTTCAGAAACAAAACATAAAATAAAACAAGACAAAATTAAAAGTAAAATTAAGTAAATAATGTAGGTAACACAGGATAAAGAAAAAAAATAGTGGAGTTGTTAGAGTGGTAAAGTATTGAAAGGATTTATTGCCTATTGTTAAGTAACAACTGCACAATGGAGCAGGATTGGAAATAAATCTTGCCTTAAAACCTCTTGTATACTTGGTCACAAGTCTGACTTCAATTGGGATTAAATTTTTTAAAGCATTGGAGACATATCTTTCCATAAATTCCCAAACTCTAATTTTCAAATTTTTTCAGATTCATTGGAAATTAAGGTATCAAGTGGTAGTTTAAGAATCTTGTGGCAGTGTTCTGAATTATTTGAAGGACATACATGTTAGAGTCTGAAATAGAATTTATACAGGGAAAACTATAATCTAAATTAGATCCGATGATTGCTTTGTATAAGCTAGAAAATTTGGAGGTTTTTAGTTTCCAATTTTTGGCAGACATGATTTTGATTATATTAAGCCTACTAATACATTTTTGTCAAGCAACTTCAATTTGCTTTGTAAGGAAAAGTCTTTCATCAAAATAAATCCCTATCAACTTATCTATTTTTGCGTAAGGAATCATTTCCTTAAATAATTGAAGTTTAAAAATGGTTAAAAAATCTCTATTATTTTTAGAAAAATAGTGAATCTATATTTATTTAGACAGCTCTTTACAAAGCCATGGCTAAAATTCCTTAAGGTATTTTTTAATTTCTTTTTCAATTCTACCTTTTTTATAGATAAACTTATTTTTATAAAACACTGATCCTTGAGGAACCCCTACTTTAATTTAGAATGGACTTGTAACGAAAGGATTAATCTTTGCACACAATTGTCTTCTGGTTTGAAAATAGAATGAGCATGTCCAAAAATAAGACAATTATGGACATTAAGCTTGATTAGCCCTTCATGCCATACTCTTTCAAATTTTTAATTTAAGCTTGTTTATAAACTTACCTATGATCTGATATTCACAATCATTGTTTATTCCTGAGTCGCCGTCACGGGCGATAACTTTCAGCACAAAATCTCCAATGTCCATTTCCTCTTCAATTCGCACATAATACGGTGATTGCGAAAAAATAGGCTTTCTATTTGGAATATCTTTAACAGTGACCAACATTTCTACTGTGGTTCTAAAGACAGAATTTTCACCTATGGCATTTAATTTAAGCACATAGTTGGTATTTTTTTCATAGTCAAGATTTTTTTTCAGAATTAATTTAGTCGAATAGATTCCACTGCGAACATGTGATGTTTTATCCAAGTAAAAAAATTCATTTTCGTCCAGAGTGAAATAAAATTTGTTATAGATGGGACCATCAGCATCAAAAGCTTCTATTCTGTCGAATATTATCGTGTCAACTGTTTGATTTTCAAAAACATCTATTTTATAAGGAGTGTTCTTAAAAATCGGGGGGTTATCATCAATGTCCAAAATGATGAATCTAACCGATTGATAAACTTTGTTGCCAGGTTTATCTTTCACATAAAAAACAATATTTTCATATTTTTCCTTAACCTTAAAAATAATGTCACAAAAATTAATTAAAAAGAATGTTTATTTTGTTTTTACTTCTCGGTCAAATTTTTCCTTTGCCATCACTATGGCACTTTTACCATCAACTTTTTTAATTGACAACAGTTTGCTAGTAGAACTTCCATCAATTCCAAACTCCAAGTCGGTGTCATCGGTATCGGTAGCATTGAGCCAGAAAAGCAGATCGCCAGGCTTTGTTGCATTGTACTCGGCAAAGAAATAGTTCGACTGGAGTGGTGGATCGAATCTAGGAGCCTGGTTCTGACCACTAATTGTATTTTTTGCCAGTAAAAAAAATATCACAAATGTCAATTTAACTTTATTTATTATCATTATTGTGATAGCATAATTCAAATCTAAAAGTTTTTATATGGCAAATTCGATTTACACTTACCAAATATATTAGATAAGAAACTAATCCTTTATAAAATAAAAAAATTCTCATACACATAAATACTAGACTTCCTCATTAATGTTACATAGTTTGTTTAATTTGATATTTAGTCGGAAGTGTTAAATTTAATTATTTATTCAAATCACTTCATTAAAAGATCGATTTCAGTGAAAAAAGTTTTCATAAATCTCTAAAAAGCCGAGTAAAAAAAACAATTTTGAATTTTTCTTTCATCAATACTTAAAGAAAGTCTCTTAAAAAAAAAACAAAAAACGGTGAACAAGTTTGAATATTTTAAATTTGATGGCTTGAGGATATTTAAAAAAAAAATATTTTCTACTCTCTTAAGCGGAAAATAAATTCAAATGTTGTGACTAGCTGATTAAAATTCTTATTTGCACATCTTTACCGCGAGTCTTTTGAGCATATGATATTAATGAACTGCTCTAAAGTCGAAATTTTGTTTTCTTATTGTCTCAAAATATCGATTAATCAAATCTAGTTAGACCAAACTTTTTTCGAATGAGAAGAATTATATTCTAAAATTAAAAGACTCAAAAAACTACAAAAAAGCCGACACTGAGTGCTCATTAGGTTTATTAAAAAATGTCGACGAGTCAACAAAAATAAAGTTAAATGATAAAAAAATAATTTTTTATTAGATTTTCATTTTAGGATTTGAGTTAATCGTGAAATGAGCACGAATAGCACGACGCCCAAGACACATGAGATCATGTATCTCCCTTAACAGTTTTGTCAAATGTCTGCGTGAGAATCAAGGAAACCAATTATCGACCAAATATTTGATTTTGATGAATGAAACAATAGAAAAAATTTTATTTGTTTGAACTAAATTTTATTTGGAGGATTAGTGGAATCGCTCCGTGAAAAATTAATATTCACCTTGTGAATTATTTTCAAGAAATATCAGAGTTCGCCAATCTGTAAATCTTGGTTTTTTTCTTCTAAAAAAGACTAAATTTTTTTATCTAAATTCATATTTGCTTGAATAGGAAATCTTCAAAAAAATTGTTTTTTTATGATAGGGTTTATAGGTTAGAGCACCTTAAATTAACAAAAAATACAATTAAATTAGCTAATTTTTAAACAAATAGTGCCTTAAATCATAAATCTTCGTGGCTAATAGTTTTGCTTCTGCTAATAACTGAAAACAATAATTTAAAGATAAAAACTATAAAATTAATTAAAAATATTAAATATTTTATAAAACAAACCTGCAAATTTATCTATTTATTTAAATTATTTTTGAGTAATAAAATTGCCTTAGAAACAAGCAAAAATTATATTGGGCTCCAAATCATAAGCCGCAGTATCAGACAAATTAAATAATAATATTTTTAATATTTTAACTAAGATAATAAAAGTTTTTTTCTAATAATTCTTCCCGTATATTGTAAAGAAATACACAAACTTTGATTTAAAAAAATCATTTGATGGAGCATGTCGAAAGTTATTAGACTCCGAATTTGCTTGTTCGAATACAGTTTACCTGCACTGTAATAAAATAAATAGAATTGAGATGAAAAATTCATTTTTAGTTTTATCACTAAAGGAAGTTATTTGATGAGGAGATATATTTTTAAATTGACTTTTTGATTAAGGAAATGAAAAATTGAGGATTTATTTACTTTTTTCTGATAAAAGCTATTTTCTTAAATCAATAGTGATTAAAATTAAAAAAAAATTAAATGTTTAATTTTTTGAAATGACTTGTAATTTATGAATAGAATAAAAAACTTAATTCTTTTTTAAAGAATAAGCTAGCTCTTATTTGGATTCACTAAATTCGAGTCTTTGTGAAAACATTAATTTAATAAGTCTAGAAATGCGCTTAAACTTAGCTTGAATCGTTTTTCAAAAAAGCCACCAGTAAGCTTTTCACTTTAATTGCTTAGAGTAAACTACACTTTTTGATAAAGTTTCAATACAATATGATGATAAAAAACAAATACACTAGGCCAATTTGTTTATTTTCTCTAATTTAAGTTCTAATTGGGTCGGCATGGAACTCTTGTTACTTAAATTTTTTAAATGCTTCTTTGAATTTAATTTTATTTAAAACATGAATTATTTGGCAAGTGTTCGCGATAAATTTGATTCAGCTTGAAAATATTCCTAACGAGATGAAATTGGCAGAAAACAAGTTACAAAAGCCTCATTTGTACAAAAACCATCACAATACTAACCTATCTTTTGAGTTTGTTTTCTATTTTGGCCACTACAAGACCAAACTTTTCGCAAAAACTTGATTTTCTTTTTCAGGTTAAGATTTTCGCCAAATTGAATTTAATTTTGCCTGATTTTACCTGGCATTTTATAGCCATCTAGATTAAGCAATCTCAAAAGAATATGACACATTTTTCCGAATTGTATAAATATTTTTTTTCTTCAAAATTAAAAATAAACAATATTAAAATTTAAATATGCTCTTTATTGATTAAATTGGCCTTAGCTTTGAAAAGACCCGATGGATATTGCTTCACCGAATACAACAAAAAAATCAAAACCCAAAGGGAACTTGTTCAACCAAAGCTCCGAGCAGTCATATCGCTTTCAAATAAATTACGTAAACAATTTCTTGGTCCATATCTTATTTTTCATTTCATTCTAAGTCAAATTTATAAATGCCCATCTAACTAATCTGGACTTAATTTTAAATTAACTTTTAATTCGATGACTTTAGAATTCAGATGATTAAAAGTGTATTTGTACAAAGCAAGTCTATTCCTTTAGGAAATGCTGTAATCCATGCAAAAACGTGACATTTTAAATCGTGAATATCTCAAAGAATGGACCAAAGCCTATGGGCTAAAAGTCGAACTCTTTTAAAAGCTAATTAAATTTTTCTTTTTAAAAACGCAAAGAGATTTATTCAAAGACTTGTGACTATTAAAATTAATCAAATTTAAAAACAAAATTAAAGATACAATTTTTGACATAAAAGCGGATATTTATTTTTGTTATTGATATTTACAATCAAAATAAATTGTGTTTAATTTAAAAATCAGACCAAGTTCCAACAAAAAAAATGATGAACAAATAATCGATTAATATTGATCCTTATCGTTATGTCAAACAATAATTCTTCTAATTACAACCTAAATCAAATTACGGCCAAAAAGAGGAAATAAATAAAAATATTTATTTGTCAAGCACTTGAATACTCAAGATATCCAATATTTCTCTAAAAATTAAATATTTGCTTTTAAACAAAATCGTGTCCGATTCTGTGAATACGAATCCAGCCCTTTCTACCAATTTAAAATATTACTCAATTTAAATAATTTAATTGAATCTATTTGATAAGTCAGCATTGTCTAAAATGAATAGCTATTGCCTAAGGATTAACACTGATTTATATGCAATATTAAATAATTTATATCCGCATTACAAAGTAAAATATTTGAAGTATGTGATATTTGACTTTGCTAAATAGCAGCCTGGGCATTAAAGTTTTACTATAACGGTTGATATTTTGCTATAGATGGCTTGACAAAAAATCTTCGATTTGGCATTTCACCTTATCGAAATTAATATTTGCTTAATGTACGAATTTAAAAACAAATCATATTTGTTTAAATATTTTTTAATTTAATTTTAGAGTAAATAGAAAACTGATATGTGTAGATAAATTTGAATTGAAGTACTCTTGGAAAACTAGATTAATCGAATTAATCCATTACTAACTCGACCGAGAATATTCTGATTTTTCTAACTTTGACATAGTTGTGCTCTTATTTCCATATTCAAATATGGCAAGTCAAAAGCGGATTTTTTTGCTTTCAGAATTTTGTGATCCATCAAGGTCATGTGTAGATATCTGATTATATGTCTGATTTTTTGTTTGAATTCAGTTCTGACATCAAATCGGAATATTCTCTAAAATGCTAAATAAGATTCTTATAAAAAATGTAAATTGGTAAGCTTTGTGTTTAACCAGCATTTAAATTATGACTTGCCAAAAATTATGAGAACTTTTTTAGTCAAAACTGCTAAAAAACTTTATTATTAGAAATTCTATACAATTAATAATTAATTTTTTTTAAATAATTTTTTGTTTGAAAAAATAAAATTAAAATATTAAAAAAAAATTTAAATCAGGCCGTATTGAGGTGTTGAACATTGCAATTCAGTTTTAAAAACTGAATTTTAACTTAGGGCGTAGGATAAAAATAGTGGTCTTCTGTTAATCTCTAATTAAATTTTGCCTTTAACAAAAAGGTTATTAAAAGTCTTATCACTTTATTTCAAAATTTTTAATGCAAAATAATGAAGTGTTAATTAAAAAAGTCAAAATTCAAAAAAAAATAAAATAAATCAGTGAATTCGTTGCTGGTAAATTTCACTTAGGTCTTAATTTCCTCGGGTTACTTTTACTCTTTAATATATTTTTTGTTTCTAAAAGAAAATTTATAGTTCAAGAAATTGAAAATATTTTTTAATTGATTTTTTTAATTAATCAATAGTTTATAAATTGGGAGCCTTAAGTAAAAATCAAGATTAACTGAACTTAGAGCTCAATTAACCCAGTAAAGCCCATTTTAGAATAAAAAATAACTCGCGAACATTTTTGATTCTCTTAAATTAACTCTCTATTTTCTATCTTAAGGTGATTTTTTGATTTCGCAGCGTTTGAATGAATATCGTGGCAATTAAAGATAATTTCATCAATTTTACTTCAGAATGAAGAGTACAAAATTTTCTAATTTTAAATCAAACAAATCTTGACCTGAATTAAATTTAAAAAAATTTATTATAAAAATAGTGAAAATTAGTTTATTTAAATTATAATCATACTAATAACAAGTGTTTATGTACATACAACTTAAT
Source organism: Brachionus plicatilis (assembly GCA_010279815.1). Classification (NCBI taxonomy): domain Eukaryota; kingdom Metazoa; phylum Rotifera; class Eurotatoria; order Ploima; family Brachionidae; genus Brachionus; species Brachionus plicatilis. The sequence continues at coordinate 421,213 of QEOQ01000493.1, read as the reverse complement.
ATATTTATACAAAAGTTTAAATAATAACAAATGTGAAATTTAGTTATTATGATGACATTAGTTAAATGGACTAGGTGGGAAAAATTAAAGTCCTCGAGACTTTTAATCTCTCTTTGAGTTGCCATAAGCTTTCTTGTTCACAGCAATTGACTCATTTAGATTTATGACTTCCAAATTGTCCTCGAAATAAATTGATTTCAAGTAGTTGTAAATGCGTCTGATGCCATTAATTAAGTCGTTGTGCTGAATTACCAAATCATTAACCTCATAGTCAACATCTGAATCTACTACGCTAAGTGCTATGCCCAATTGAGCAGCGTAATATGTAAACATTATTATCGGATGGCTGTATGGAACAGGGTAGATGAAAAAGTCAAAGCTTAGAACCGAGTCAGAGACCACGAAGAAAAAAGCACCTGAAAATAATTAAATAAAATTTTAATTTAACTTAAAGCTTCTAATTACCAATTGAGCAACATAACTTGGTCCATGTCCATTTGACTTCTTTGTTAAAAATTTGTAGCCTGGACACAGCCCTCCACAACATAGACAGCAATAGTGCCATGTAAATGGGGACAATTAATTTAAGGACATAATTTTGCAAAAATGGAATGTAAAATGCCGTAACTGGCAATGCTAGTACTGACAAAGCCAGAGCAAATTTGTAGTTCAAAGGTTTTATTCCAAACGCAGTCAAATAAATAATGTGAGCAATACCGAATGCAATCACGCCAAAAATAAACAACCTTATATTTAAATAATTAATTTTATTTGAATAAAATTTAAAAAAAAAAGAAAGTTTACTCTTCCGGATATACCAAACAAGCATCTCCAATCATGGAAAAAAAAAGTCCTGTGAATATTCTCCTTGAATAGGAATATTCAAATTTAAGATTAAAGCCATTGCTGAGCACAAATATCATCAGAGCAATAATTGGCATGCATTTTATGATCAAAAAAAATAAGTTTGACTCGGACTTGAGTGGATAGAGAACGAAGAATATGAATACAGACTCCAAAAATGGGACTAATTTAGGCCCAACATGTTTTATCTTAAAATTTTTAATTTTTTTGTTAGTCAGGCTTAAAAATTTCTAGCTAAAAACTTACGACAGCAATACGCGAAACCATTTTTCACTAATTCTAAAAGTGAAATAAATTTAAAATTTATTAAAATTTAAGTCATATGAATGTCATGTGGTAGTGAAACCGAATTGATTAGAGAAATATTCGGCTGAAATTAGTTGAAATTATTTTAATAGTTGAAATTTATGAAAATATATAAATGAAGAGTTAGGAACTATTTTTTAATATTTTTTACTGCATAATTTCAGTTTCTTTTCTACCAAAAATGTAAATTCGTAATTGATTTAAATACGCAGATGACTAATGTTTGTGATTTTTGGCGCCTAAAACTAGAAATTTCCAATCTCACTCCTAAGATAAAATTTTTCCAAAAATAAACTAGATAAGATATTTTTAGAGATCTAGATTTCTACTTTTTTTAGATAAAATAATCACTAAGGCAAAAATGATTTGTTTTGAAAGGCTTTTAAAACTAGGAATGATATGAAAATCTTTTCAAATTTTAATTTTATGTTTATGTTAAATAGTTTAAGTTTCCGTTTAAGAGAAAATTTTGCATCCATACTTATTTAGAATTAGCTGATATTTCTTTACTAAATTATTTTCCTCAAAAAAGTATTTATTGAGAATAAATAGCAAAAATATAACCAGTACTAGCTTTTATTCTCAGAAAAACAATTGAGCTTTGTCTTTGATTATTAGTTGATTTTGTTTTTTACACTGCAAAAAAATTCAAAATTAATAATTATTATTTTTTAAATATATTAATAGTTCGATTATAATTTTAACAACAGTGAGCTAAAAAATTGAATTTAAATAAAAACTCCTATTTAAAGACCAAAAAGAATTTTATTTGATTTATTTTTGATAAACCGAGCATTAATTATAGAATTTTAATGAAATTTCTAATTTGCGTCGTGGTTCTACCTTGGAATTAAGGAAATGATAGAAAAAAATGTATTTATTGCTTAGTGTTTATAAAATCAAGCATCTCAATTAACTAAAAAATTCTAAATGTAAAATTTTTCTTAAAATTATTTATTTTGTTAATCTTATCTAATTTTTAAATAAAAATCCAAATTGTACACATATAAAACATGAATTTTTTTTTGCATAATTTTTGTATTCAAATAATTTTTCTAATTATTCAAATTTAGTTAAATTTATTTAAATAAACTTAAGGCAAATTAAGAATTTTCTAAAAATTAATAGCTTTTTTTTAGAAGGCTAAATAATTTTTGTTAAAAATTTAAGTCACCTTAAAACTAAAAATATGTAAAAAAATTTATAGTCTTTAAGAAAGAATTACCATCATTATTAAAAATTTAATTTGGGAAATAACCAGGCTGTTTGAAACCTACTAAATTCTTCGTTTCAGTCAAATGCTTAAAGTTTTTGTTCGAAATAAGCTTTGTCTTCTTTTAAATTTATAAAAAATATCTATAAGGACCTAATACGAATTTAATTTTATGGCTTCTAAAAAAATATTAAATATTATTTAAAACAAATTTAGAAATTTTAAATAAAATTCGATTTCTTGAAGCATAAAATTTAACTTTAAGAAAACAATTTTCGGGATCTGCTGTATTTTTTGAACAAGAATCTGAGTAATG
>QEOQ01000493.1:228227-416898 GCA_010279815.1 Brachionus plicatilis | reverse complement strand
ATTTATATATAATTTAAATTTTTTTTTTCAAAAAAACTTTGTTTTAAGAATTTGTGATTTTCTTATTTCCTTAAATAAAACTGACTTAAATTTGATTTTTTCTTGTTATTTTTTATAATAAATAATAAATAGAAAATTTTTGATTTTATTGATTATTTGAAAATAATGAAATTATTTATTATCAATACTTAATCAATTTTTAAAATTTTTTAAGTTTCTATTATTAAATTAAATCGTTATTTAATTTCTATGGTCAATATTTATAAAGTTTTTTTATTACTTGAATTTTTTTTTGTCTTTATTCAGTCAACATTTAAAATGAAAAAAAATTAATCAGAAAAAATTTTTAAGACCAAAATTTTTTATAAAATAATTTTTTTGAAATTTTATAAAATATCCTCATTTTTACTAATAAAAAGGAAGCAATTTAAAATTTAACAAATATCAACATTCACCGTCCATTAAAATCCGAAATTTTCATCGGTTTAAAATTTACAATTAGACATTGTGTAAGGATGAAACAAAAGCATTTGCGTACTAATATATTAGTAAAAACCACAATTGATTATTAAAAGGTTTATCGCATAGAAGAGGACTATTCATCTTTTTTTGTGAAATTTTCTTCCAAATTTTGATTTTTATCTTCACTGCAATTATCAATTATGAAATTGGTACTCTCGCAAGAATGCGAGCTTTCATCAAGATCTGTACCTGTTTCACCTTGACTATTTGTTCCAATTCTAAAGCTTCCTGAAGCTGATTTATTGCGTCTGAGTTTTGAATTGTTGTTTTCATTTTTATTTAGCTTATTTTTTTGAAAACTTTTTTGCTTTCTAAGTATCACTGGACAAGCATCTTGAACTTTTTTTTGTTTTTTAAGAGAAATCAAAATGTTGTCTTCATCATCATCTTTAAACTCAAAAACATCTAAACTTTTTTTGGTAATATTTGTAGAACTAATGCTGCTATTTATTCTTTTAATTTTTATTTTGGAAAATTTTATTTCATCCGTCGAATTGATTGATTTTCGTTTGCGTGATTGAACTGGAATTGACCGAGATCGTTTATTCTGTTGTTGATTGCTGCTAGCAGAGCTTGCTTTTGACTGCAATTGCTTGCTTGTTAAAATGTTCACTTTTTGTTCATCTTTAAATTTTTTTAATCTAGTGTCTGTTTCTCTGAATCTATAGTTATTTGAATTTGATCTTGTAGAATTTGGATTCATAAAACTTCCAGAGAACCTTTTTGATTTATTTCTTGTAATTATGGAATTTTTAGAGGCTTCTCTTAAAGAACTCTCCGAAAAAGCTCCCATCTGATTCCTATTTGAGATCAATAAATTTTTATTTGAAGATTTTTAGTTTAATAATTATTATTTTAAATAAAATGTTTACCTTTCACAAGTATGGCATTCGCAATTAGCATTCTTTTCTCCGAAAAAACTTGCGCCGTAAAAACAAGTAATCTCTTCATCGATTTCAATGTCGCGTAAAACTTGCAAGCAAGCCGATGAAACACCAGTTGGAACAAACTTAAATTAAAATTATAATTTGAAGAAATTCTTGCTGTAGAAAAATTGAAAAAAATTACTTTGCAGTTTGGTCTGCAATCGTGGTTTATATAAGCTCCAGGACCTAACCATAATTGTGAGCACTGTTTTCTACAAGAATACATAACACTGAAGTCATTTACGCCGGGTCTTAACAGCTCATTTTCTTCTGTCTTGGTCATTTCAGCAATACAGCCGATTAATTTTTCAATTTTCTCACCTTTAGTCCACTTTTTTGTGGCTACAATCATTCCTCCTTTTTTTTCATTTGTGTATCTTAAGCATTCCATTATAGTTATACCACTGTCTGGATCAAAAAAGTGTAAAAATTTAAACACATGAGATTTAAATAGGTCTTTTTGGTGCTGATTTTTGTCATTAATGTAGCCTGCATACCATTCATTAGCTGTTAAATCACTAAAGCATTGCTCGTAGTCTTTAGTTTGCTGAAATTTTTCTATCATTCGCTTCCATTTGGCTGCATATTTTCTGACTGGACGAAAATTGACATTCATCTTATGTGTCTGAAAGCCCAGAGATGAGTCGATTACCATCATGGTGGCTAAATCATCAAGCTCGCATAACTGACTTGCAGTCAAGGACTCGCTGGTTGGCTTTTTTGAACCTGCTGAGGACATTTTGATCAAATCAAGGAAAAAGGATTAATATCTAAAATTTCAATTGATTTTATTGTGCGATAAATTTATGAATTTTTATAATAGATACAGAGATTATTAGTAAAAATATATATAAGGAATAAAAGCATATATGACATATAAATAATCCTATGTGCAAACGTGTGCAAAGATTTTTCAAAATTAACTCTATCATAATTTAATTTTTCATTTAATTTATTCTCGCTTAACCGTAACAAAAAAAGAAAACCTTAAAAAAAATAATGTATTTTTAGTTAATTTTGAATTTCTGAAAAACTGTGAACATTTTTACGAACAAGTATGAAAAAAAATTAAATTTAAAAAATCTATGCTAAAGATATAGATAAATATTTTTTTTGCTGTAAACTTTACAGCCCTATAAAAGAAAGGTAAAATAAAAAATACTTTATTTGATTTAAAAAAAAAAATTATACTCAATTAAATTTATTAAAATTTATTTGTAAAGTCCGAATTACCACTATTAGAGTTTTTAATTATAAAATGCATTAAAATCAATAAGATAATTAGTTTATTAAAATATCTTATCTTAATTTTAATGAAATACCAATTTAAATTAAAAAAAATTACTAAAAAAAAATTCATATCTTTATGTTTTTTTTATTATTCCAGTAATTGAATTTATGATTTTTATTTAGCTTTAATTTTGTAAAAAAATTAGCTAGAGCTATCTTTATTGAATGCAAGAATAGCCTGATAATAAAAACTTCCTAAAAATTACTATTTGAAAATGTTTGCCTAAACCAACTGGACATTTAAAATCCAAATAGGGCTTTACTTGAATTAATAAACTTATTATCAAGCTTTTTATGAATAAAATTTGAAAACTTAATTCAAAAAAATAATAATTTTATGTGAGAACAACAAAAAATAATCATACATGAACTCAGAATGAAAGAAAAAATATTCTACTTCAATTTCTTTATTAACTAAACATTAAAAAAATTCAGATAATGGTTAATACATCAATTAACCACAAGACCATTTTTCTTTTTGATCACTCAGGCTATTTTGCTACCAATTGTGGTCAAACATTCGAATTTGATATTTCAAGCAAATCAAAATCTTCAAACCAAGCTCAAAACCAGAACAAAATAAATCCATTGAACAAATCGCTATGGACATGCACCATCGAAGCAGCTCTGGAGTTCGCTCGAATCGTGTACGACTTATTTCCAGAAGATAAGCTTATCCGTCTCATGACTACCAAACATGAGAATACTTTGAACACGTGGAACGAGTCCGAACAAGGACTTGAAACAGTATATCTTGAGGAAAAAATTCGAAAAGACTTTTTAATTTTTAATTCTTAGCTATTGAATCTAATGGGAACAGTACAACCTCCATTTCCAGCACCAGCTCAATTATCCCAATCAGAAGAACTAATCTTATGCCGAGCTTTAAATGCCTCCCTTAATGCCATTGCTCAGTGCACTCAATTGCAGCAAAATTTGATTAAAAACAAGGTTCCTGTTAAAAACAGGGGACGAATCGTATTTTTTACATCATCTCATCTGAGAAAATTGGAACCCATTCAGGAATTTTTGGCCAAAGCTATCGAAGAACTAAACAAGATAATTAACCAAGCTGCTAAAAACGAGTAATTAATTTTTCTGTTTATTTAAATACTTTTCTATTAAAATTTAAAGTATTGCAATCCAAAAAATAGACAAAATTGAGTTGGTCATTATCGACATGGTACCAATCGATCAAAATTTAACTTTGTCAAAAGAAAAAATTATCCAAGTAAATTGAATTTTTTTATTAGAAAAAAAAAAAAAATTGTTTGTAAAGAATTCGCCTGAATTACGGACTCATTTGTTAAGCAGTAAATCAGGATCAAATTTATCCTTGAAATTGATTCAATTAGCACAAAAGTTCTATAATTTGGCAGTTACCTCAGTGACAAATATTCCAATGAAGGTAAAATTTTGACCAAGTTAAAATTGTATTTAAAAAAAATTTAGGAAGAATTGAATGCCAATAGTTCAGCTAATTATGATGTAGATATTTTGCACCATAAATCGCTCCACGATCAACTTAAGATTTCAGGTCTCTTAAAAAATTGTTTAGTCAGTAAAGATGGAGTTAATACTGTTTGTCTTAAATGGAGCAATCCAAAAACCAACATAACAGGTTTAAATTTTTTTCCGGCTTTTTCCTGATTTAAAACTTGAATAAATTAGAGTTTAACTTGACAACCAATTCTTCTCGAATAACGCCAATTGATGTAAATAGCCGGCCATCTTCCTGTCTCACTTCGTTTTTACTATCAGGTAAATGGAAAATTTTCTAAATTTCTTTTAAAATTTTTTAATTAATCAGGCAGATGTGTAGTTCTAGAAATTCCGCGAACAACAACATCATCTAGAATATCCTCACATGTCTTGTGCACTCATGGCAATGAAATTTTTATCCACAGCTTAAACTATTCGCTAAAATCAGTTTTTGATGATCGACCAAGTATCGATTCAGATATCGAAAAGCTTAAAGACTTAAGAACCAATGTAAGAAAATTTTAAAAAAAATAAATTTTTTTTTTAAATTACCGTAAATAATTTTTTTTAACGTCGCACTAAAAGCCCAAGAATTTGGTTTTGGCGCCTCGAAAAAATTGAATATTTCAAGGCTTAAGATAGCAAAGATAAAAATCTATGCAACTGGAAGCCAACTTAATGACGAAATTTTACGATTTTGATTTTTTAGTAAGTCGAAAAAACTATTTTTTTAAGGCACCAAAAACCAAATTCTTGGGCTTTTAGTACAACGTTAAAAAAAAATATTTACGGTAAATAAAAAATTGAAATTAAAAACATTAATTATAAATTAATAAATTTTAAAAAATGTATATTTTTTTAAGGAATTCATTGACTTTATGAAAACGAACACATTGCCGCGAATCATCACTTTTTCTGACAAAGATCAATTCAAAGCTAATAAAAGTAAAAATTATTGATATTTCTATATCATTTATTTTTTTAATTTAGTAAGTGAAAAATTTGACAAAATCACCCAATACTGGCCGATTAAATATTCGGACAGAATTATCACAAATCTTTTGCCTGTAAGATATACCATTTTGAATTAGAGTTATTTTAATGCATTTTTTCTTTAAGTTAAAGCCTTTTTTAGTCAGGTGCATGTCACAAGAGCCATTTACCGATGCCCAATACACTGAATGTTTTAAATGTCTTGAGTTTGTTCAAAATGCCGAGTCAAAAATTGAGCCTATTAATGTGTCTAATTTGATTACTCCAGTCGAGGACTTGACTGTTTACAAGCGAAAGGACTTGGTCAAAACAATATGGACAGAACTTGAGAGTTTTCTGGGTCCTTATCAGGATTTTTCGGACAAGCACAAGTTTTTCTATAATCACATTAAAACAATGCGATTGAATTTAGCAAAAAGTGAGAGCTCGTTTGGCAGAAATCTTGATCCTAGAAAATTGTCTAGACAAGCAGATAAAATTCAATTATCGAATTTTATACCCCGGGAAGCTTTGGAATTGTAAAAAATTCATTAATAAATTAATTTTTGTTTTATTCATTCAAGCTTTTATTTAAGTGAAAATGAAAAGCTAAGCAAGAGGAAAAAATTTTCAAAAGATGTAAACTCTACAGATATAAATTTGTACGAATTTTGGTCAAGAATTTTAATTGACAAAAACAAATGCAAGCCTGATTTTTACGGAAGATTAATTTATCCGAATCAAGCAGCGCCACTTTATGCCAATTTGAAGCTGGATGAAAATCAAACATCGAAAAGCTTAGGGTAAATTTTAGGGCTTAATTTTATTGATTTATGGTAATTTTGTTTTCTTAGGGTAAAAATGGATATATAATAAGAGATGTGTTTTGTAAGCGGAACTGAAAAAAAAACCCTAAATTAAAATTATTGATCGTTTTTTTTTAATTTAATATAAATGATTTTTATTAAAATATAAAAGCTAGATTTGTTTAGATTCGATTTTTTTTTTCAAATAATAACCACAACCAAATTTGCTCTCTTTCTTTGAAAAATAGAAATTCAAATGGATCAAAGTTAATTTTATTTTTAATTTTATTTATTGAATTCAATTAGTTCGTATTGAGCACACATAAATCCATAGTTTCGGACTAATTTAAATTCGTAAACCCTAAACTTTTATTTTGACAAAAAGTTCAATATAATTTCAAATCAGGTCAATTTCTGTGAAAGCTTTGAATATATATTGAAAGCACTTATAAAAAGAAAATACACTGGAACATTTAAATTAATCACACTCTCGAGTTTTAAATCATTTAATAGCTGAACTTATTATCAAATTTTTAAACTATATTATTTTGGTTTCATAAATAAGTTATTTAGTGTTTTAATGGATCAGAAATTGTTATTTTTTGTGAGGTTTATTATTTTTCTCCATAGGCTAAGATTTATCAGCATGTTTTATGCAATCTAGAATTCACGCTGGCTTTTCCAAATAAATTTCTAAACAAGAAAAGAATTAAATCAAAAATTTTATTTTATTTTATTATTTCAAGGTTTATCACTAATTTTTTTAAAGTTTTCTTTTTTCAAATTTTAAAATGGAATGAATAAAAAAAATGATTGTAAGATATAATTGATTTAGTTGAAGATGCCATCATTCGAGATTAATTGAATTTTTTTGTTAGCGAAACATGTCATTTGAGGAAGAAACGCTAATGCAAGTGAGTTTAAAAGAATTTTGAAATTTGAGTATGAAGATAATTAAATTAATTGTGTGTATGAAAGAAAATCGACGGAAAAAAGCTAATCGAAACTGGATTTTAAAACTTGCATCGTCTAAAGTTTAATTAAATTATAAAAATAAATTATATTTCCAATGACAAATTATTAATAATTTATTTGTATATCTTAAAGTAGCTAAGTTAAATTAAAAATGTCAAAGCTTTTATAGAATTTTTATTTGTTGTATGTAGGCAAAAATATTTGTTTGACATACTATTTTAATTGAAATAGAAATTATCTTTATTTCCTGGCATGCAAAAAAATTCACTTCGAAGAGAATTGAAAATTTATGATATAACTCTTAAACGAACCAGTAACCTGATACAGAATTTACCTAAAACTAGTATACGTCATAAAAAAAGCTTAAGTGTATTTAAAATTTTATAATTGACAAAATGAGTCTAGCAATGCAGAAAGTGTTTGTTTGAGAATAACGTGATTTTTTCCAAATTATCAGAAATTAATTTTATTTAAACATAAAAATATTTCTCGAGTGCAAAGTAAATTATCTTTTCAAATATTAGCCATTGTTATTATTATTTTTTTGCTTCTTTTCAACATTTGTTCTCTTCTGATGGAATATTTTTAATTTATTAAGTTTTTACATATGTCAAAATGTATATTCTCTTAAATTTTTGAGAGTTTGTAAAGTTTTTCTATCTTGAGTCGCACTTTACAGTAATCTATCCAAATTGTTGCCAGTCACCAGTGTTGTTTAGGCGAATAAGTATTATTAATTTAAGCGCCTATAAATTATTTAATTTGGAGGTTCAATTGAATTTAGTGAGCTAAATTTTGGATATTATCTATAATAAAAAACTACTTATATTATGATATATAGTATCCTAAAAGCCTCAATTTAAGATCCAAGTCAAAAATTTAGTAAAATAATTAGATAATTTGAAATAGCTCGTTTATTATATAAAAAAACTGCTTTCCAAATTCAGTCATTTATCTCATCAATTCGTTCTCGTTTTCGAAAAAAATTTTGATTGATTTTAAACCTTTAAAAAGCATTTAACTAGCGTATAAAAGATATTAATAAAATTACGTATTTCTAATAGTAGGCCTGAATAATTTTAAGTTAAGATGCTTTTTATTTATAGTGGCATGATAAGCTATCATCAGTAAATAGCTAAATTGATTTATTGTTCATTAAATTATATATATTGTATTTAACATTTTTTAGTAATCATGATAGGATTTTGAACTTTTTCATGAGTAATATGGAACTATATAAATAAAATTTGATATCTAAATATTAGAGAAAGAATTTTTCTGCTAATAATAATTTAATTTTTTTCTCAAGTTATTTAATCTTTTCTTTATAGCATTTAAATTCACTTAAAATCAGATTATGAAGAGTCTAGCCTAGACTTTTTAAATTTTCTAATTTAAGTAATCATGATGAAAAAAATTGTTAAAAAAACAAGCTTTGAACCTGAAGTAACACTTAGGTTCATGTCTAAAATGTCTAAATTTCTCTATTAAATTAATTTCTTTAAGACTCGAGAGTTTTAAAAAGTTTGCCATAGAGCAGTCTATTATAAATAGTTTTATGTAAATAGTTAATTCTTTTAATTGAGTCTTTTTCAAAATTTATTTTTGCTTTATTTTTTATCTATAAGTTTGTTTGTTTATAACGAGAGTCTATTTGGTTGAAATTACTACTCGAAGCTAATTAATTTTTGTTTACACGGAACTTTGGCACTTATCAAAAAAGTTTACTAGTATAAATTTACTAAATTAAGAAATATATTGATAATGAACAAGATAACCTTTAAATAATAAAGTTTTAGCTATTTTATCTAATTTCTTTTGGCTTAAATTAAAATGGTGAATTGTTCACATCTTTAATGCAGAACTTTTTTTATTTTCTAGAACACGAAACTTCAAAATGTTGTCAAATAAAAGCGGATGAGTTTTTTAATTAAAATAATGGAATTGAAATAATGGAAGACATAGCAAAAACCTAACCTAGTATTTACGATCAAATGTATTGAAAATTTAATAAATAATTACACTTGGAAGTCTTAGATTAGACTGTACATAATTAAACCAAGTGGTAAATAAAAATCTTGCTTTAGTAATTTGAGTGTTAAACTAATTATTTTAATCAATGCTCTCGAATGTTTCTGATCATTTTTGATTTTTAGATCGATTTTACTCGGCTTGTTATAATTGTAAACCATGCTCAATAGAGCAGAACTATTCAAGCCTGATGTGATTAAGGAAACAAAGTATATTTGCTTAATTTGAGATTAGAATTTCAATGAAGCCCTGTATTTAATTTCAAGATAGCATAAAAATGACACGGAATGTCTGCTGGTTTGCCAGTATGCTGCCATATTTTTTGAAAATCAATAAATTTTGTTAATTAAATGTAAATTTTTGATTATTGTTTACCATAATAGATTTGAATTATAAGAGCAAAAAATTGATATAGAAAAAAAATCATCATCAAAATTTATAAATTTAATTTTCATGTAATTATTCATTTTTTTTATTTATTTCCTTTATAATTTGATATATTAGTTTATTCCAAAAATAGAATAAAATATTTTTTGCTGCTTTTGTTCAATATTATCATATGTTTTGTATTGTTTGCAAAAATAAGTAGCAACGCGTATTTTAGAAGTTTCGATGGGGGTCTAAAGTTTTATTTAAACAAGAATACTATTGGAAACGCAATAGTCGATTCTTTATTCAGGAATATTTAATTTCGCAGACAATTAAACAAATCAAATAACCACTTTATCCTATTATTATGAGTTTTAATAGCCCTCCAGTAAATAGCCAATTTGCAGGCGAACTTATGATTGCGTTCTTTTATAAAAATAATAATTTTTCTAGTTGAATAAATATTTTAGCTTTTCAGTGGGTTTTTATTTTCGATTTAAAATAAATTAATTTCAGAAAATTTGGTACAAGCAAATTTTTTTAGTTTAATTTTTGGATTATCAATTTGGAAGTAATAATTTTCTTGTCATCTTGCTCTTCAGAAAATTTAATTAAAAGGCGGAATTTTAGAATAATTTACTAAGTAAGTATTCAGTAGCAGACTATTCACATATCAGACCATTTTTTTTTGAAATAAGTGTATTAGGATAATTTCGTGCCTTGAAATTTTATTAAAATTATGAATTATTGATAAATAAAAAATTCGATTTAAAACGAGTAGACCAAATTTATTAATTTAAAAAATATCTAATATCTCAACAAAGATTAAATTAACAAAATTTCAACTTATTTTAATTTCAACAGCGAATTTTAATCTTGACAAAATTTAATTAAAAATATTTAAATTTTTGTACTTAATCTCAAAGTAGCTTTATTTATAAAGGCGCCATGCTAAGATGCGAATTTCGGTATTTACTCTTTAAGGAAAATTAAAAAATATCAAAAAATACAATTTGAAGTAAACTCGTGCTTTAATTTAAATTTTTTGTTTAAATTTTATCATTTTTAATTAAAGTTCATTTGGTGAAAAAATTGAGAAAAAACCATTTAAGGTCATTAAGAAGAGGACAATTATTTATCAGAAATTATTTCAAAGTATTAATAGGTGTTTTTGATAGAAACTAAGTAGTAAATGGTTTTCTAATGACCACTAAAACAAGACAAATAGATTTAAATTTGAGATTAGTATAAAATTTCCGCTTCGAAATCCCTAATTAAAATTTACTCTAAGTCAAGCTAGACAAGCAAAAAAAGCTTATCTAGAGCAATAATCGATTTTTTGCGGATCTTAATTTTAAACTAATTCATATTTTCGAACAATTTTGGCAAATATTTTATTTGTAACAAATTCTAAATAAGCAAAAAAGAACATTCAACATTGGTACTTAAAAAAAAAAAAAAAACCTAACAACGTTGATTTATAAAAATGGTTTACTTTGCTATATTTGCTCAAAAGATTTCAAATATTTTAAATTCATGTTCGTACACATCACCATGACTTAAAAGTCATTTTTTGCTAAATCAATCCAAGCTTAAATCTAGAGGAAAATATAATTTTTTTGTTGGGAACGAAGCTTAGAAAATAGTTTTTAGAATTTTTATTTTTTTCTCTTCCACTAATTATGCTTAGAAGCGGTTAGTTTAGTGTTTAGTTTATTTCTAGTTGCTGTGGAAGTATTATAATAATTAATTTTAAGCTAGGATCAAAATAAATTTTCGATCATTGCCTTAGAAAAGCTCTCGAACGTTCGGCTAAATTGGAAAACTATTTAAATTTTAGATTTTATAAAATTTAATTTTTAAAAAACTAGCAAAAATGGCCGATAGAGAAGACCGAGTTTTTATGGCTAAGTTGGCCGAGCAAGCCGAAAGATACGACGAAATGCTCGACTCAATGAAGATGGTGGCCACTTACGACACCGAATTGACTGTCGAAGAAAGAAACCTCCTCAGCGTAGCCTACAAAAATGTCATCGGTGTTCGTAGGGCCTCCTGGCGCATTGTAAGCTCCATAGAACAAAAAGAAGACGACATCAAAGAAACTCTGATCAGGAATTATCGACTACAAGTAGAAATTTTTTCTTTTTGAATTTTTCCTTTAGATTTAAATCCTAAATTTTGTTCCAGATTGAAAAAGAACTCAAAGACATTTGCGCTGACATTCTGAATCTCTTGGACAAGCATTTGATCCCTCATGCCAGCACTGGTGAGTCCAAGGTGTTCTACTATAAGATGAAAGGTGATTACTACCGGTACTTGGCAGAATTTGCCACTGGCAACGATCGCAAAGAAGCTGCTGAAAACAGTCTTATCGCGTACAAAGCGGCAAGTGACATTTCGACTAGCGAACTCGTTCCGACTCATCCGATCCGATTGGGTCTAGCTTTGAATTTTTCAGTATTTTACTACGAAATATTGAACTCGCCCGACAGAGCATGTAGATTGGCAAAAGCTGCATTTGATGATGCAATAGCCGAATTAGACACTTTGAATGAAGAGTCTTACAAAGACTCGACTTTAATCATGCAATTGCTTAGAGATAATTTGACTCTGTGGACTTCGGACATTCAAGGTATTCAAATTAAAAAGAAGGAAAAAAATGTTTTATTTATGATTTTTTATTTTAGGTGATGAGAAAAATGATGATGTGCAGGACGTTGAAGGCCAAAATGATTAGAGTCATTATTTAATAGTGATTTCAGCTAGCTGAAATTTTTTAATATCGAATTTTTTTAGGATTAATTTCTGAATTCTGCTTATTTAAACACCAATTTTATTGTCTTGGAACTAATTTTTCATTCAAATTTTTGTATTCATTCTTGTCGGAACTTTTTTTTTTTATTTTCAAATCTCGCTAAATGTTCTCTTTCAAGACTAAAGAATTATCTGATTTTTTTTTCAAATTTAATCGAATTTTTAATCGTTCGAAATGAATAAAGTTTCAATAAATTTTAGATTTTTTATTCTTTATTTGCTTAAATAAAATCGTGAAATAAATTAAAAATTGTGATATTGTTAGAAATCAATATTTCAGGCAATAAAGTCTAATATTATTCTTTTCTAAAAAACATCGTTAACAAGACAAATTGAAGTTTGAGATCAAGATCAAAATTTAAAATGCATTATTTTGTTTAATAATAACAATTAATTTTTTCCTAAGCAATTACTTGACATGTAATGTGCGAGAGTGAAGTTAGGAGCAATTTTTCAAAGCAGAGCAATTTGCTTCAGATAAAACATTAAAAAATTTTTCAAATATTGGTGTAATTTTTTTTTAACAATAATTAACAAATTTTGTTAAAATCTAAAATATTCTAAAATTTCGTTAAGTTATCACATTTCCATCGGAATATAAACAATTTAAAATAAATTGTTCTGCTCCAGAAAAAAATTGTTACTAACTTAAGTCTCCCACGTTATTTCAAGTTTAAATTTCATTTTTAAGAATTTAAATATCCCTATTTATTGAACTTTAATATTCAATTGATTTTAATAAAAAGTTGCTAGGTCAAAAAATTAAATGTTTTAAAATTTATAATTTGTACGATTGAAAAAATAAAATTATTTTAGTTTGAATTAATGGATATAAAAGTTATGAATTTGAATTTCTGAATTAACTTTACCTGAATTATTTGAATTATTGATTGTTTTTGTTAAATGAATTAGAGATCAATTATTTTTATGTTAATTTGAAAACTAACTGTTATTAGACATTACATGTCAAGTAATGCTTTGTATTTATTATTTTTAAATTATCAAAATTATTAAATTAACTTAATCTAATAAGTTTTAAATTTTAAATTTATCGTTTTGATCTTAAAATTTGATCTGAAACTTCAATTTGCTATTGACAATTTATTTATGATAAAAAAATTATTGCGCTTTTAATTTTAAAATGAATTTAAAAATAATGTATCAATATCAGTCAAATAGATGTATGAATTTTTTAAGATAGAAATTCTCTCAATAGCGTTATTATAACTAGTTATACATATAAAAACTAAAAAGATTGACAAATACTAAAATAATTCAATTGAATTTTATAAGTAGATTTTTCTTAAATTGTCTGTTATTTTAGTTTGATTCGGACAGTTAGCAGGTTTTGATTGTTGATTAAATATTTATTTTCTTTTTCTTTTAGTTATTAGTCATAAAAGTAAATATTAGGCATTTTTTTATGCATCACAATTTATTTATGGCCAAAATTTTTTAATCATAACATGATTGTTCATCAGGCTTTATAAAATTTTATCTAAATTAAAATTTGATTTACAGAGCTAAATCAAATCAGACAAATCGGATTTGCTTGTTGATTGATTTCAGAGCCTTTAGTGCGAATCTTTGCAGGATATATTGTAAAAAAAAAACCTAAAATTTAATTAATATCGGATTTTTCAAAATACCAGACTTCTCTCTGCAAGCAATGGGCCTAAAAAACCTAAAAAATTAAACTAAAAAATCCAGAATCTGAGCTTGAGCCATTAAAAACATTTGAAAATAAAATAATTTTTTAAAAATAAATAAATTACTTATTCTAAAATACTGATTAGTTAAGAAATCAAAAGAAATCAAAAATGAGGTATTTTAAAATTAATTATTATCTCTTTAAAAAAAACTTATTTAATCAAAAATTAAATTACTTTCTTTAAAAATTAAATAAGGTATATTTTTACATTCCGTAAATAAAAATCATGAATTGAAGAAATTTGCTTCATTTCGGAAAATATCAAAAAATAACATTTTAATTTTAAAATTGAGAAAAACTTTGAACATTTTCTAATTTTTGTTTATGTTATTTATATTATTTTTTCTTTAAATCGAAATAAATAATTTAAATAATAAATAAATGAATTTCTTAATAGAAAATGTTTAAAATGATGGTAAAATTTTTTTTTATTTTTAATTTGCTGTGATGATTTTTAATTTGTTTTAATAAACAATAAATTGCAATTGGTCTTATAACTCAATTCAATAAAATTAAATCGTTTTTATGTATTTATTAAAATACTTTTTCTTAGATTTAAATAGAATTAATCTTTTAAGGAATTTCTTGGATCAATAATATGTCCCTTTCTATCCTAGTGGATAATGGGGAGGTGCATCATCTCCAGTACCTTTTGAGCAAGGTCTCCGACCTGGCACAGGCTACTTTTTGATTTGGTCATCAACGCCGCTATTATTATCCAGTCGAAACCGGTTAACCTTTTTATGATGAAATTGGTTTAAAAAATCGTACCGTACTGTATTTCTTACATTAATTCTAATAATTTATTATCTAACTAATGCAATCATTTTTCAATCATTTTTGTGTTATGTGTCTAAACATTAAAATCTATTAAGTATAAAAAAAAGCTAAGAAACTTTAATTTTATCTTATCGTATTGATAAAATTCGTAAGATAGATTTTTATAGATCCAAAAATAAATAACTAGGAATTCATCAAAGTAAAATTTCTGATTAAATTTCAAGCGCTCAATCTTGCTCAAACATTTTTAGATGCGCAATTAAATTTCATTGCATTTTTAGAAATTACAATCCTTTTTCAAAAGTTTAAAAATAAAGCTTTGAAATGATAAAAAATTAAAAATCTGCGATGAAATTTAATTGCGCATCTAAAAATGTTTAAGCAAGATTGAGCGCTTGAAATTTGATCAAAAATTTTACTTTGCTGGGAATATCTTGTAATAAAAAAGAGAATGATGCTTTGAGACCAAGGTTATGAAATATTATTATGTTTATTTAAACACTGAAAAACCAAATATTGAAATATAGAATCATCTAATGACTCACTTAAATCTAAGAAAACTTAAACTTTTTTTTATTAAATGGTAAATCTAATCTTAAGTATTTAAAAAATTAATATTTATAAAAAATTTTATTAAATTCAATTTCCGGAAGTGGAGCGACGGTACCAACTTGTTAAAATAGTTAAAATTTTGGAAGATTGATTAATGATATATTATATTATTTTGATTATTGGCTTAAGATTAAATTTTTTCGCTCATCAACTTTTAGAAATAAATTTCAAAAAAGGAACTATTTATTTATACATAAACAAAAATTTATTTTAATTTTTTTAATTAAATTCAATACACTGTTTTTTTATCAAAGCCATAATTGTGATTAAACTAACAGTTATTTTTATTTAACAATTTAAAGTTTGTTTAAATGTTTTGCCTTTTTAATTTTTAATTAACTTGAAAAATTCCCTCTTTAATTCAAAAAGATTAAGATATTGAGTTTGCATATTGTTTAAGAAAACTAAAAATATATTTTAAAAAAGCATTTTTTCAAAAAATGAACTCGAATTTCATTTCATTGACGTTTAATGAAATATTTAATTTATAAAAACAAGATTCAATTGAGTAAATTAAACTTTTTGAGTTTTTTTTACTTCCAAAATTATAAAATTATTTTTAATACTTAAATAATTTATTGCCATTGATTATTTTTAAATCAAGTGTAAATTCAGAAAATTCATATTTAGCTTTAATTTTGTTAATTAACATACTTAAAGAAGAATGATAAAAAAAACTTAGTTTTTTTCTATTTTTAAGAATTGTATCATATCAAATAATTAATCTTAATTTTTAATGTGTAGATATTTTATAATTTTTTTAATTTAAACTCGCTTATAGTGAATTCTATTGTAAAATCTAAGGAAAAACAGGATTAGTATTGCTTCAAGAAACAATATTTTGATTTAAGAAATATAAATTACTAAATATTTTATCAAAAAAGTCTAACAAGAAAAGGATTTTATAAATACAAATGGGACATTGAATTAACTAAATTTAACCGAAAGTAATTAATTATAAATTTATTTATTTCCTACAGATGGATTTAAATAAATAACACTTTTGTTTAGTTAAATAAAAAAAATGAGTAGAAAAATCCGATAGTGCAAGACAAAAACATCTACAAAAATAATCATTAGTTATTTATTTTAAGTTTGACGCTATCAATAATCGATAAAATAATTTTCAAGAAAACTATTTGAAAATATTTTATAATATCTCAAAGTAAAAGGATTAATTTAGATAAACATTAGTTTCAAATCAAATCAGCACCTTTTAGATTTTTACTATCTTAAAATTGGATTTACTACAAAATAGGTATTATCTAAATGATGCAAAACGAATTTGCAGTTTAATTACCTATAAAATAAAAATATTTTATTGTAAAATTTTCATTAAGTTAATAAAATTTTATTACCAAAATAAAAATTTCGAATTTAATTATCCATTTGAATTAAAAAAAATTAATTCACAATTAAGTTTAAAATATTTTATCTAAACTAAATCGAATTTTGATGGGATTCTATCACAAAATTAATGCTATGACAACATTATCTCAAAAAATCGATTTTTTAACAATTTATTAAATAATGACATCACATAGATTTAAATACTCGCCTGATATGGAATGCTCATTATTTTATTAAATACAAATTCAAATTTGGCACCCAAAAATTCTGTCGAAAATTGAAATTAAATTCAATAAACGTGCCACTGCATTTTTTCGCTAAAGCTTATTTTTAACAAGACTTTTTTAATTAAATACAACCTCTTTTCTTTATCACAAAATTTAATAAATCTTTGCATAAATATTTATCTAAATTGTTTTTTATTTTATTTTGTGATTGAAATGAGAATTTTGAAATGTTGTTTTTAGCTGCTATTTTCTCAAACAATTTAAAAAAATTCTTAGATATATTCAAGAATTATGCTTTAACATAATAAGACAATTCACGTTTTTTTTCTTTTTAATTAGCTAAGCTATTACCCCAAATTCTTTTTATATTTGAAAAGGTAAGCTATTTTAATAGCGTTAAAATATTAGAATTTGATTCATAGCTTTTTACAAAAGAATTAAATTTACAATCTTTAGTTTGTTTTCTTCGAGATACAAGCGGATCATTTTACACCAAACAAAGGAAAAATCAACTTTTTTAAGAGGATTAATTTAAAATTCATGAACAAGGGATGTTTTAAAAACTAAAAAATTCATTCAATAATCAATATTTGTCAAGTAAACTTTTACTAATAAATGCTGATATAATCAATTAGACAATATTTTTCAAAGATTTTATTAAAGAAAACTAAAAACTCTTAGGTTTTAAGGATTAATGCGAATCGGAAATTTTATTTCTTATAATTAAATAGAAAAATTATTTTAGAAATCTGTTTAATTAATATTTTTTTTAAATGCTGTCAGTACATTTTTGATTATGAAATCAGGCATGCTTCGCAATCGATTCAGAATTTCGATGCAATTTTTGAAAATTTGAAATAACAGAATTATTTTTCTGTTAGATTTGAGTTTATAATTCATTTTTGGATTAGAAATTTTTATTTTATTTAAAAAAAAACAGTTATCAGAAGAGTCTAATCAAAAAAAGCTCATGAGTTTATTAAATAAATAGTCATTTAAAAAAACAGCACATGACAATTAAATATTCTTTCAAAAATTAACATGATCTAACTTGTTTATTTAAATAATGTAAAAATTTTTAAAATTTTTAAATAGAGAATATAAATTTTTTAGTTGGAACAATGTTCCCATAATTTACAAAATAATAGTTTCATGAATGTTTTGTTTAATTATCATTAAAATTTAATATTTACTTTTATTAATAAATTATATAAATAAATTTATTAATATCTATTCTTAGTTTTTAAATATTCATTTAAATAATTCCAATTTTTCAAGTGTAATATTTATATACAATCTTTATAAATTTTAAATAAATTTTTTAGAGCCTAAAATTAATTGGAAGAGTTAGCTGCTGCAATTTACATTATCAATTATGACCAAAAAAACTTTTTTAGGTCAAAAATTGATTCTTATAAATTAAAAATTAATTTTTTTTCTAATTTTCTTGTTCCAAAATTCACATAGCTTTGAAATTAGAGTTTTCTCATTATTTATATATCCAGTGTTCGAATTTTTATCAAAAAATTCAGGAAATTTAAGATCAAGTTTTTTATTTTTCGAACATCAAGGAGAAAAAATGATCTATTATATGATTCGATTGCACATTAAAAGAATTTATTGGATTTTTTATCTTTCATGACTTTGATAGAATTTTTTTTTTGGATAAAATGTATCAAATTTTCTAGAGCTGCGAAACAATACTAAAATCAATTTCTTTATAATAATGTCAAAAATATATTATCAACAAAGACAAATATTTATGAAAAAAGAATCAAATAGAGATAAATTTATGGTAGCTCACTAATCTAATGATCTTTGCTTTGAATTAAGCCTTTGTTTATGTATTCCTGGCTTAACGATTGCAAGTCTACTGACTTAAAACCTATGTCTAAGTGTTGTTGGCTTTTTTCATTAAAGTTTTGTTTAGACAAAGCACTCGGTGAGCCGAGGATAAATAAAAAAAAATTTGCTATTACTTGCTCAAGCTAAATATGTTGACGTTATTGTATGTTAAACTCCTTTATGTGCCATTTAATGAAGCATATTGGATCTATAGACAATTAATATTTGTTTTTAATTAATATGTAAGCCTTAATCCATAGCCAAGAAGCATACGCGCACGCTTTTTTAGCAAATACCAAAATAGATAATAGGAGATTTATAAACCAAGTATATAGATGGCCCTTTGGAAAGACCAGACACGGTGAGCATTAAGCAACATAAAGCGTTCAATAATTTAATTCAGTGTTTATCATTATGAAAAATTATAATATTTTATGATTTCCATTGATATTACAAAAAAATTTTAAATATATTTTTGTTGTTTTTTTTATTTGCGTTTGTTCATTAAGACAATTTAAGATAGTGGAACTTTGCTCTTAAAATGCACATAATAAAACTAGCAATGAATAAATAAAAATTGATCCGATATAAATTACTTATTTCGTTTTTTATTTTTTATTTTTAGAGAGTATCTTGTTTTTTATTAGTAGCGTCGAACGATAATAATAGAAAAGAAAATTTGTTAGAAATTTCGTCACTGTAACAAAGGTAAGTTTGATTTTATCTATTTTTGTCTCTCGAATTTGGAACAAAATGCCACACCTATAATAATTATATAATTTCTGTCTCTACTCACATTTCTCTATCCGTGAATTGAGCCCAAAATTTTATTTGGCTATACATAATAATAAAATTTTACATTTATATTCAAAAAATTACATTAACAAAGCAATTGATTTTTATTATTTTAATTTAAATAATTCAAATCCATTACGAATTTGAATTAAAATCTAAGTAAATTTCATGGTCGTTTTGACATTGTTAAAATTAGATTTAAATAATCTAATTACATTTATAAAGAATTTGTTTATGATGAATAAAATGAAAGAAAAATAGTTTTAATTCTAACATGATATGATAAGCGATGAAATTTTTTTTTGCTCTAAAGTTGGAGACCAAAGATCTTTACACATCAGTAAATAATAACTTGAAACAAATAATTAATTTAAATTTGGAAAAAAAAAATTTTTAATTTTCAACTCGAATGAAAAAAGTAAAAATTTTTTATTCTAATTTTATCTAAAATAAATTACACTCGGATGGTAAATTAAATTTAATTTTTTTTCTTTAATAAAAGAGAAAATAAATAGTTTCGAATAAACATCTTTTAGGATAATCTTTTACGATTTATAATTTTAGATACAGATTTTAGCTTCAATTTTAATTAAAAAAGGTATTGGATTTAGCTTTAAGGAGAAATAAACAAAATAATCTATTTTCCATTGTTTTTTGAGGAAAAAAAAACAGTTCTTAATTATTTTAATAATATTTTCAAAAGCTTTAATTTAAATACTGAATAAGAAAATTAATAAAACGTAATTTCTCAACATTTAAAGTCTGAATTATCTTGTTCAAGATAACAAAAAATTATTCTATTAGTCTGCCATAAAGCCTTTTTTATCGACGCTGTAAATTCCTAGGTAAGAACAAGTTTTCATTCTTTTTGTTTGAAGAATAGGCAATTTTTTTCATAAAATATTTATATTTCTTGGAAAAAATTAGAACATTGTTTGATAATAACTAAATATCAGAAATCATCGATCATAGAATATTTATTCGGTTTGTGAGTAAAAACTTTGAACTGGAGTTAATTTTTAAAAAAATCAAATATGACCAAAGAATAATTATATTCATAAGCTTTTGTTTAAATTTTTTGGAATAAATATCAAATCTAAAATTTTTTCTACACAGAATTTTTCATAAAAAGAAGACCTAGTAGTTGGAGAGTTTGGGAGTATTAAGACCATTGTCATTTTATAATTACTTTTAATTTTATTGAGCATTTGTTAACCTGATAAAACTTCGGAAAATTAAAAGCACTCAAATTTAATTGTTTTTTTTTCCTATTCAAGATAAGTTTAACCACCACCAATTATACCATTCAAAAAATAACAATTCAAAAATGCTAAATTTAAAAAAGAAAATTTATCATAATGTGCTCAGGCACATACACCCTTGTTCAGTATTTAATTACTTTATACAAGACACATTTCAAAAATATGAAAGCTAAATTGAATTAAATTTGGAAATAAAAAATAAATTTCGTTTTTCATTTTTATTTTGAAATAAAAAGAATGTTGAGAAATTTGAAAATATTATGAATTACAGAAAAAGAGATGGGAAAATTTATCTTACAACTTTAAAGACAATTAATAATTTTGGTGCTCACGAATCATACGATGTTCACCTTTATATTTAGAGTCTAGCTTTCAGAAATGCTTTATTATTTAAACTTTTTTAGAAATGTCATTTAAATAGAAAAAGATTCATTTTAATTTTGTCTTTTTTAGAAATTTAATTATTTATTAAACTCGGCGGTCAATACAAGCCCAAAATATGAATATACTTTTAACATTCAGGTAAATCAAAATTAATCAATTCTTTTTTAAATTACGCAACCATTTTTTATTCAAACCAAAGTTCCATTTGATGTTTGTTTAGAAAAAAGGAATTTCGCAATAAATTAAATTTTGCTATCTCACTAATTTCCAAGAATTTTAGGAAAGGCAGTCTTCCCTCATATTAAGTTGAAAACTGGTCGTCAATCATAGTTTATTTTTATCCGAGATTTTTTTTGTTTGAGTTAAATTTATTCTCTTCAAGACCAATTTTAAATTTAAAAAATTTAAATCAAATTAATTATCCTAGTTTTATTCTTAATATAGACATTTGGGTATAATTTACATAAATATAGGACTAAGATATTTTATTTAGCCGTCTTGAAATCATTTTGTACTTTAGTTATTAGAAACGATTATGGACACGTTTAAGCGGCTAGGAATCTATTTTAATTGTCCAAAACATTCTAAATTTAAAAAGTAAGATAATTTACCTGGTCCCAAAATGCTTCCAAATTGATGAGTGTAAATATTTTGATTTAAAATTTTTATTTTAAGCAGAAAAAGCCGCAAAAGAGACAAATCTGACGAAGATATAGAAACAAATTACGACCAAGAATCACCAAATTTTTCGAATCCTTTAAATGGTAATTTTTTTAATTTAAAATTAAATGAAGTTGTATCAGCTTAATTGTTAAATTTGTTCGGATTCAAATTTTTTTAAATTTATTTTAATAATTAAATGATGATGCATAATCGATTTAGATATTTGTGTCTACTAAGGCATTTCTCAGTGGCTGTAAGGCCAGTGTTGAACCATAATTTATTTAGCGCTCAGTCATCTAGTTAAAAATTGCTTAAAATTTTTTTAAAATTAAGATAATTTTAATTTAAAACACAGAAAAATGAGGTTTAAATATTTTCTAATCGGTCTAGAAATTTTATTTTTTTCCAAAAATAAAGTTGTTAATATTTAGCTAAGTTCGATCATTTTTTATTTTAGTTTCTTTAATTTTTTAGCAGTCGTTTTACAATTTTGTCTTCATTTTTCCTAAAAAAGTAACCAAAAAAATTTTATTTAAGTATTGGAAAAAAAGTTAATTTATTAATAATTTTTTTCTTTTTTCTCAAGACTTTTTTCGGATTTAAATAATTTTTTTCCAAAAAGCCTAATTTAAAAAGCTAATTTTAATAAAAATCGATTAGGAACTTGAGAAAGAAAAAAATAGCTATTATAAATAATTATGTTCTAACTAATGAAATCTTCAAATCGCTTACAAATCACTAAGGAAATTCTTGGTGAGAACTTAAATTTGTTAATTTTTTGCCTTCCAAAAAAATTAATAGACAAAATTTATCGCTTTTACAACTCGCACCATTATAACACAAAAAATGATTAATGAATGATTCAAAATCTAAAAAATACTTACGCAACTTAATTTAAAATTCGATAGCAAGTTGCTTCATCTTCCATCATAATCTTGAAGAAAATTCTTCTTAAGTTTACTTTCACATTGATGAATTAATTTAAATATTTAATTAAAATACAGAGTTGTATCTTGTTTTATGCGCACCACTGCGTCACTTTCTAACCATGTTTTTATTTTTGTAGCCTATTATACAAAGCACATCGAAAAGCACCTAAGAAAAGAGCAGAGCCAATCCGAGGACCCGACTGATGAAGAAATTTCGCCCAAATCGATAAGAAATAAGTTAAAGAGTCAAATTAGCTTACCTTTTATAAATAAAGAGACAAAAAATTCGAATAACATACCAGGCATTTTGAAGCCTAAAAAAGAGTCCAAAATCGCGAATGCTTTGAATGATAATTTCAAATCTCTCGATTTAAATCAGTCACCGCCAAAAAGCAACCCTAAACTCGCCACCTTGCCATTCGACAAAAAAAGCAGACTAAATTTGGAGTCAAGTGTCCTGTCTACCAACTCATCTCTTAATACATCTAACAATAGCAGCATTCGGACAATAAGCAACAGTAGCTCGACAAGCACCGATACAGATAGTGGAGCAAATCAAATTGATATTTTGAGCAAAACTTGTCTGAACGCCCAGAATAGTCCTCATTGGGACCAGGAGGATATGCTTATGACAAATAACAACAAGGCTCTAAATTACACATCATCTTCTAACAATTACCAATCTACAACTCCGATCGTACAGCAACCTCAGTTCGTGTCGCATACTATGTCCACATCGGTATTTTTATCACCTAATATGAACACCCCGGTTCAGAATGGAACTAGTTCAGCCACAACTCTAACACCTATTAGCAGCGCTAAATCTAATAATGGCGATAGAATAACTTCCTTGAGCTATTTGGATGACAGTAATCTCAAATTAGCTTGTGTTGATCCTAACGATTTGACAAAATTGACAAAATTACAGCAGTCAATCGACCACAATGAATGGCTTGCTTATAATAGTAAATATAGAATTAACTTTTTTTTTAATTTTTTGGAAATCATTTAATCTCTAAATTTTACATATTTGATGTGGTGTTTAACCTTAGGGTTTTGATTTTATAATATCAATTTTTAATAATATTAAAAGTTTTTAGTAAAAGTTTAGCTGCATTTATTTTTAAATTGAGAGAAAAATTTTTCGTTGATCAATATCTAGCTTATTTGGCAATGTGAAAAATGAATACAAAAATTATAGTAAAAAAATAAAAAAACTGAAATTTTCGTTCCCATAAATTTTAATTGAAATATTTTTTTGTCACATTTCGATCAACAAATATAAAAGAATTAAAAAAAAAATAAGCAAAAAAAAATATCTAATATAGTTTAACTTGATTTTTCACATAACATAACATGATTAAATAAGATACCTACCTAATTTAGACCTCTATAAGTGTAATGTTCATTTCGACTCAGCATTTTTCTAATAATTTTTTATTTTTTCTAAAAATAAAGCGAAAAATATTTTATTTTTTTATTAAAAGGGTCTCCCTCAGCTGCTTTTGGTTAGCTTAAAAAATAAGCAAAAAATAAAGGTAGCAAGAAAAAAATTGCACTCTCAATAAAGCTTAAATTTTGTTTTATAGTAAAACTTAAAATTTTTAAATCTGCCACAGTTAATAATTTTCTTTATTCACTTACAATTAGAACAATATTTTTAAGGGATTTTAAAAAGCAACAATTTCTTAAAATTATTTATAAATGAAGATTAAATGATAATTTTTTTTTCCTATCAAATAAAATATTTAAATAAAGCGAAAATGTTCTTCGATCAAATAAATGTATTGTTCGGTGCAATTGCGGAGCAATGTACTTTGCGGTCTTGTTCGAACATGAGCGGCCCTAATAATAGCCAATTTTTCTGGTTAGATGAAAAAGGAAAAAAACTAAAATATTCAGCATCTCAATATATCGATACAAGTTTAACACACATTTCGAAGATAACAAGCGATGAATCACTATTCCCGATTCAACATGGGCATCAATTTCCATCTAATTTTGAGAGCCTCGTCAAGCGAATACACAAGTATTTATTTCACATACTGGCTCACATGTATCACAGTCATTACAAAGAATTGGTACATTTAAAGCTTAACTCGTTTATTAACAGTATTTATTTTCATTTTTATTTGTTTGCAAAAAAATTCAATACTGTAGATGATAAAGACTTGGATGTAATGGATGCTTTGAATAAAAGTATGGTCAATAAATTTATAGATTGTTCTATTCAACAACAGCAATTATTGTTGAATCAGCCAACTCCCAACATTCACAATGCGACTCAATCGTCATCATCAAGTGGATTTTCTTTTTTTAAAAAAAAGTTAAATTTCAATCTAATGGCGTAAAATATTGAGTTATGTACCTGGAAAATTTTTTTGTTTAAGAATCTATTTTTTTTATTTTCTATTTAAAAAAAAATTATAATTTGATGGAAAACTGCATGATTGATTCAATTACTTATTCAATCAGTTTAAATCATTTAGCATTGTCGATCTTTAAAGTTTTTTGATAAAAATTTGGAATTTTATCCTAAGTTGCAATCTCGGAAAAATATTGATCTTGATTATGTTTTAAACTGACAATGTTTTTTGATTTAGGAAAATTAATTTGAAAAATAGAATAAGAATTGGATCAGGATTTATCGTCAAATATAATAATGCAAATAGAGTCCTAATACAAAAAAAAATTTTAAAGGCTTTTTTAGAATCATTTTCCAGCTAAGTTAGCTCATAGTTACAACTAGTCCATTTTTTCAAATTTATTAATTATTTTATTTTGGAAAAAAAGATATTTTATTTATAGATTAACCAATGTATAAAGTTTTAAAGGTCTGGTTACACAGTTAAATTTTTGCTTTTATTTTTATCATTTTTTTTTTGGTGAAAATATTTTTTTTAAACAAGTTCCAAATGACTTCCATTTGATTCAAAATAAAAATTTTAAAAAATTGTATTTATAAATTTAATAATTTTATTAAAAAAAGCATAAATTTTTCTCATTCAGAATTGTTTATTATTATTTATTTGATATACGCCTTAAAGACAGAGAGTTGAAAGGGTAAAATCAAAAATTAAGAATAAGTGATGCTTGACTGACAAATTCAAAAAATTATGAATATAGAAAATCTGTTTGAATTAAAATATTTTGAAATTATGAATGCTATCTTTTCGTTAGTTGTATGATATGATATGAAGGAGAGACTACAATCTGATATTAGAATCAGATGAAGAAGAATAACCAATGGGTTATTCGACTATAGTAGTATCATTAGCCGCCAATTGCTGGGATCTGAATTTGTCAAACTTGTCTTTGAATGCATTTGTTGATTTTGCAGAAACTACAGTGTCCGGTAGCTCGTTCCATAACGAAGCTACTCTGTTCGTGAAGAAGTTTTCTCTAGGTTTTGACAAGCAAAGTTGCTTCCTGAGTCTTGGTTTTTTACGTAGATTCATCGATGAGTGATTGATTTTAGGAGTTTGGCTTGAATCTGCGAAGGCATGCAGGTGAACAGTGCTCTGTTTACTGACAATTTTGAATAGTTGGATTGCATCACCTCTTTTCCTTCTACTTTCAAGCGTAGGAATACCAATTTTTGCTAATCTTGAGAAATAATTGAGATTTCTGAGACCAGGCACTAGTTTGGTAGCTCTACGTTGGATCTTTTCCAGCCTTTTAATGTCTTTCTTTTGCAAAGGATTCCAGGCTGCTGTAAAGTATTCATGATGTTTTCTTTTTTATCAAAATTTCTGATTGCACAAAAATGTTGAACCAAGAATTTTTTTTTCAAATTTCCTAGCAAATTTTAAAAGACCAAAAGCTAAATTAGTATATCCAAAGCTAAATTATTTACCCTAACCCTAGCATTTTTGTATAATTGAATGACTCCCAAAACATATTCAAGAAAATATTTCACCTTTTGATACTAGTTTTCCTCCATTTGTTACCACTATTATTATGTAATGGATTTGCTTTAATTAATCGGGCCAACGATGAATTTATCATCGTCTTAGTCGCGCTTCTATCTATTGCTGGATTAATATTTTTGCAATTTATTTTGATTTTTACGTAATTAGCTGTATTTTACCTTTGAGTAATAATTTTCCAGTACTTTGAGTATCCTAGAGCTTAAGTCTTGTTTATGTATTTTAAAATCACATTTCATAACTAAATGTTCAAGTCTTTGACATTTGTAGTATTGATGTGACAATTTAGACTGGTTATCGCAACCATCTTGAAATCTTTGTTTTCCTTTAAGATTTCTCCTATTTCGAAATGGAGAAGAGTCTCTATTTCTTAGTCCTGCAGTTTTTATTGTTGTATAATCCTTTGACTCGCAAATTCCTTTAAGCTGAAAATAACCCTGAAAATTTTCTCCTCGATTATTAGAGATTGTTCCAATTTTTAACTCTAGCGATCTCTCAATTTGGTTCGCCTATTCTACGGCTTCATCGTAATTTTTTGACTCCGTTGTACACATGATACTTTGAATTTCTGGAATAAACTCTATCCTGAAACGCAATAATGCTTTGTTGTCGTCTTCGCTAGCTTTAAATGCTTTGTTATAAGATTTTTTTCAAGTCCTTGAGTAATCAACTGTTTTGCCCTTTTTCTGAGTTCTGTTAAAAATTTTCTGGAGATACACTATATTATTGATCTATCCATCTATTACCATTTTTCTCACTTTTTCATAGTAATGTTTATTTATCTGCTTCAAATCGTTCCATATATTAAGAGCTTTTTTTTTTAACCATACAAGCAATTTTCTTCCTTTTTCTTATCCTGACCACTCATTTGCGTATGCTTTTGTATCGAATTGATTAGACCATTCCTCTACAGCGTCTCGTTTCCTGTCAGGGGTTCATCAGTGCTTATAAATAACTTTCCATAATTTGTCTCTTTTTACGAAAAGAAAGTAAGTCATTTATTTTTCTAAACCAGGATTATATTTTTTTTCTAATAAACATGCATAATAAACATTTTAATAACTTCGTCATTTATTGGCTATTTGCTATATATACTCAATTTCTGATAAGATTCGTCAAAATCAGAGTTTTTTGTAAGTCTTAAAGCAGAGTAAAGTCACTGACTAAAATTTTTTTACAAGTTAATCTTATTTTATTTAATGATAGCAATCCTAGAAATTTTATTTATTTTTTCTTTCCTGTCGATCAAAAATTCATGTGGCTGCAATCATGATTGCTT
Organism: Brachionus plicatilis; assembly: GCA_010279815.1. NCBI lineage: Eukaryota > Metazoa > Rotifera > Eurotatoria > Ploima > Brachionidae > Brachionus > Brachionus plicatilis. Next base: position 388,945 of record QEOQ01000493.1, on the reverse strand, counting down.
TTAACAGTAAAAATTAAAATGTTAGCATTGTCTTAAAAATGCCTTGATTTAACTTGACAAGATTTTTTAAGTCGAGTAAAAAATTGACTTTAGTGACTTTGACTTAAATTTGTGACTTTGCTAAAATACATCGATAATTATCTTTTAAAAAAAAATACCTTCCTTTTTTCTGATAAATTAGACAATTAATTTGTTGCAGACTTGTACAAAAGTCACGAAAAAAAGTCTCAAAAAGTCATTAATTTAAAAAATATAAGTCTTGACTTTTACTTGATTTTTTAAATAAAAGTTATCTTTAAGTTAAATAAAAAATTCCTAAAATTCTTAATTACTTAATTTTAATAAAATATATGAAATGAAAATATTTTTTATTTAATAAAATTTCTTAATCAATAATTAATTTCTTTAAATAAATTTATAAAAACTTTAAAGTTACAAAGTCAAGACTTTTACTTTTTAAATTTTTTCCAACAAGTCAAAGTCAAGACTTTGACTTGAGTTAAGACTTGTGACTTTTAAACAACTCTGATTTGTTGAATTAATTTTTTCAAAGATTAATCCAACTTAATAGAGAAATAGCTATTTCACGATCCGCTTAGCTTTGGAAAATGGTCAAATATGAATGGAATCTGGACAATGACAAACTTTGGTGTAATTGAGACACATTCAACAACTCAAGCTAACCGTGTTCAAAAAAGCAAAACAAAATAACTAGCCAAGAAGGCTTTAATAAGAAGTACACAACGGCAAATTTGTGAAGACAAAGATAACTGTAAACTTATTGTTAATTGATTAAAAGCTTTGGACTTTGTAAAATTAATAAAATAATGATAAATAAAGGATTAAAAATTAAACTTTGAATTTGATGTAGCATCATTAAATATGAAAGACGGAAAAAATCGGTAAATACAGTATGTATAGAAAATTTAGAACATTTAAATTTTTTTTATGCAAGGTTTGTTCCTTGAAAACCGTGCGGCTAAATAAAAGATTAAAAAGATATTTTCTTTTGAAATTTATTTAAAAAAAATTTTTTTATCGGAAAAGTACAAAAACTAGGAAAGAAAAAAAAATCGAAGTAAAAAAACCGCAAAAAAATAAGGATTTAAATTTTTTAACAAAAAAAAATGCCTACAAAATTTAGAACATAATATTTTTGAACATTTAAAATGGTCGCCCTTAGCTTTAATACACTCAGCCACACTTTTTGGCATAGAATCAATCATGCTATTGACTATATGACTTGGAACTTTCAACCATTCATCAAAAGGAACGCTTTTTAAATGCTCTACTGACGTAATTTTTGTATTGACCATTTTGTGGTCAATATATTACCATAAATTCTCTATTGGATTGAGATCAGGTGATCTTGGGCACCAGGGGAGAACTGTTATTTGTTTTTCTTGAAACCTATCTCGAACGGAATGTGCAGTTTGTGCACTAGCGCCATCCTGCTGAAAAATCCAGTCTTGACTCTGATCAAAAAATATCTCGGCTGATGGTAATAAGTTATTTTCTAGAGTGTCCATGTACACAAATTGATTAATTCTGCCTGTATAAATGGAACAGCATCCAGTACCTTTATAATTAATACATCCCCAAATACCAACCGAACCTCCACCATTTTGTAACTTTGGTAAACAAAACTTGGGGTGATACTTTTCGTTTGCAAAACATTTTACAAACACTCTAGATTTTCTGTTTAATACTTCGAAATTAGACTCGTCACTAAAAACAACTTTTGACCAGTCATTAACAGTCCATCTTTGTCGTTCTTTTCACCATTTGAGCCTTTTCGATCGATCCAATACAGTCAAAAGAGGTGTTTTTATTGCAGTATACGACTGTATTTTTTTGTTTAATACATATAACTTTTCATATAGTGTCTTTACTAACAGTAACATTTGGAAATTTAGAACTAAAATCAGAGGCTAGCTGTCTATAGCTTGTTGTAGGATTGATTCTGACCTTTTTAAAAATGTACGACTCATCTAGACTGGTAAGCTTTCGGGGTCTACCAGACCTTGGGAATTCTTTGACCACGGATGTCTTCTCATAATTACGCTTTGTTGTAATCATACATTTTCTCGACATTTTTTGCTTTTTGGTTGCAACTACCGCTGCCACCAATTATGTGGTGCCAATAAATGGATGACACAAGCAGGGATAAATAAATTATTTATTTTATTTCTCTTTCAACTGAGGAAAGATTTAAATGAAAGAAGTTGCGGTTTGTTTTTAATGTCTAAATGTTTACATGGAAAATAGTATTAACTTTAAATTTGAAAAGTCGACTATATCAACTTTTATTTCGACTTAAAAGAAAAAGAAAAAAAGCTCACTTTGATAAAATTCATAGTTGCTTAAAAGTCACATTAATTTTCCTACTAAAATTATACACATACAGCGGGTATTTCAAAAACGACATGCCACCTAAGGTCGCGACCGCCAAACCGTACCATTAACGGCGCCGTACCGTACCAACAACGGCGCCGAACCGTACCAGCCGTACCAAACGAATCGTACCATAAACGGCGCCGTACCGTACCAACAACGGCACCGAACCGTACCAGCCGTACCAAACGAATCGTACCATAAACGGCGCCGTACCGAACCAACAGCGGCGCCGAACCGTACCAGCCATACCAGCCGAACCGAACCGAACAGTAAAATAAGTCTGCAAAATACTCTGCAATTTTGTGCATTTTGCACGCCATTAAAAAGTATTCTAATAAACTGTGCAAGTACATTGCAGAGTTTTTGCAGACACATATTTTCGGATTAAGCAAAGTTGCTTAAACATTAAGCATTTTACAGAACTAAATTATTCCTTATAATAAAAAAGTTATTTGAATTAATTTTTCTGTCGTGATATTGGCAATTTTTCAAGCTTTAGGAACTAGCGTTGGATTCGATCAGATCAAACCGGTCCATTTTACGGACGGTTTTTTGTGGTCATTTGGCTGGTCAACAAAACGGTCTGATTTTTTAACCGCCAAATATACGGCCAACTTTTTGGCGGGCGGTCATTTGACTGGTCTGCTTGATGGTCAAAATTTTTGGCCGCCCGCTATAAAATTTGCCGTATTTTTGGCGATTAAAAATCAGACCGATTTCCATATCTCTTTCTGAAAATTTTTGGTCAGGATTTTGGCTAAATGCTGAAGATTATGTTTTTTCTCTAAACAGTCAAAATAAGGTTAAAAATAAAATAAAATATGTAAGTTTGATCATTTATTAATGAAATTAATTTTTAGATAATTAAAAATATTTGAAACCTTTTCATTAAATATATAAACACTGTATGGACCACTTAAGTTAATTCCACATTTTATTATTTTTTATTTTATTAAATTAAATTAACCTCCTTTTAAGGAGAAGTAAATTTAAAGTTGCAAAGAAAAGAAATTAAACATAAAAATTGAATTTTTAAGTGAGAAAAAAAATACAAAAATAAAAAAAAGCATCTTTAGATAATTGAATAAAACACATTTTAGTCGATTAATAGAAATTAAAAAAAATAAGAAAGACCTAGAAAATGAGTCTCATTAATTTGTTAGCAGTTTATTTAGGATAGTTCTGAAGTGGGTTAGTTTGAGATTGCGCATGCAAAGTCTTATGGACTCAGAAATCCCATCTTTTGTGGTTAGTTCCCTTTTTGAACTGTTTTTGAATTCTATAACATTTTTAGAGGTTGCGTGAAAATTTTCTTTAAAATGATTTGTTAGGATCGCAATATCTGCTGAAAAAGAATTCTTTGTAGGTGATTCAATAGATATTGTTCATTATTTTGAAAAGAGTGAAAGTTGAATTTTATTATGAATGTTATATTTTATGGACTCAAGGAACATTAGTGTGTGGCTGAAGCAGAGTTGTTTAAAAGTCACAAGTCTCAAGTCAAGTCCAAGTCCAGGCTTTAAAATTTTGAATACTGAAGAAGAATTGTGAAGAATTGTCACAATTGTCCATGTATGACTTTGCCTTGATAATAACTTTCTTTCACTTTTAAAACTTTAATGAAATATCTGATCTTTATTTAATTAATTAATAAATAAAATTTGAATTTAAATGTTTTATTCAGAGTTGCTTAAAAGTCCCAAAAAAAAGTCCAAGCCCAGAATTTTTTTTTAAAATTTGCTAGATCAGGCTTCACATCAAAAAATTTATATACTCTTGGGTTGTCTAATGCAATAGATTTGCCATATATCAGAATTTTCTTGCAATTTTAGCATAAATGTCTTCACAATTCTTCTTCAGTATTTAAAATTTTAAAGCCTGGACTTGGACTTTTGAATGAAATTTAAAAAAAAAGTCCGGACTTGGACTTGACTTGAGACTTGTGACTTTTAAACAACTCTGGTTTTATTTACTTAAAGTCATTTAAAAAAAAAATATTCAATTTATTATTTTTTCATAATAATTTCTTTTTTTTTTTAATTCGATGAGTTAAATTTCGTAACATAATTTTACCAAAAAAACTTTAATACGTAAAATTACGTAAGAAAAGACAAGATATCACTTATAATATCAAAATAAAACTTATTCAAAATTAAAATTTAAAAAATATCGCACTTTTATGCTAAGAATAATAATTCATAAAAATTAAATTTTGGTTAGTCCATTTTTTTCTTGCTGTTTAACAAATTTCATTTTCATTAACTATCACTATAATTTTTTTGAGAAGCTTCGTGAAGTCGAATTATATTCATTGTAATTTCAATCTGAGAAACAGATCTAAAAGTTGCTGTAGATATGGTATAATTTCATACAGATTTACTGAAAAATATTTAAAATTTTCACTAGGCTGACGTGGTAAGACTTTGTCTTAGCAGATTGATCTCTTTTACGTATTTGGCCGATTTGTAAACATTTAACTTTTAGAAGTACTTCGATGATATTTAGCCTATTGGACATCGCTATCAAACAAAATTTTTTTGCTTAGTGATTTTAAGTCCCTTAAAATTTAATTTAATAAATTTAATTATTCTTTCGAAATATGATAAAAACGCTACAGAATGCAAAAAAAAGACCCATCATCATTTTCTCATACTTTCAAAAATAATTTTTACTAGATTTAAAAAAAAGCCTAAAATTATTTACCAGCAAAAAATTTGATATAAATTTTGGTGAAGGAAAAATTTTTTTACTTAAAAAATTATATTTTATCAAAAAAAATAAATCGATTATAATAAATTTCAAAATTTAAATTTGATGGTGTAGAAATTGTCAAATTAATAAATATATTGAGCCAAGAGCAAGAAAATTTTCAAAAAGGCTCGAAAAAACCCTCAGGTCGTTGGATGTTAAATCTTTTTGAAAGAAGTATACTTAATTATTATTGATAATTCAAAAAGTGAAAACTTTTTTTATTTATTTTGTTCAAATAGATCAAATAATATTTTTGAAAAAATATGAGGAATTATCATCTTTAATTTTTTCATAGCAATATAATGTTAGAAATTTAACTTTTGGACAAATAAATTGCAAATTTATCCTTTTTTGTAAAGAAGATGTAAGAATAAATACCGAAGTAAATTAAAATATTAATTTAGAATAAAAACAAGATGATTTAATCACAGGTTTATTAATTTTTTTATTTTCAAAGTGACTTACATCCAATTACAATTTCTTTGAATAAATTTAAACATGCTCAAATTATCAATTCATTTGTGTCTATTTTTGACTTTGTTTTATGTCTAGTTTTTATACGAAACTCAGAAAAATATTTAAAAAATATAAAAGTATATACAAAAAAAATTATGACTGTTAAAAACAACACTGAACCAGCAACATACGTAGCTATCTTGCTGACATTGTTAAGTTTTATATAAGATATAATACTTATATCGAGTATAAATAAAAATATCCCTAACACAGTTGAACATATCCAGGCCGTCTCAATATATTTGTGAAACTTTTTATACGGTAAGTCAAAGTGAGTAGTGTCAAATGTATCTATTTTTTTGATTGAAAAGTTTCTGGGCAATTCATTGTTGGTCTCTTGATTGGAAAAATTCTCCGAAAAAGTCTCAATTTCTAAATCTTCATAAGATAAAGCATTTAATTGTGGTAATATACAAGTACTTATAATGATTGCAATCATATTAACACCAATCAATAGGCATGTGACTAATGCATAGAGAATCAACACAGTATTTGAAATGGGAGCATCAGGTGAATCACTTATAATACTTTTATTCGATAATGCCGAACCGCTTTCTTCAAATGATTCAAAAAAACTTTCGTAATCGATATCAAGTTCAACCATTGCTACCATTGCAAATCCAGACAGAAGTGCTGAGGTACGAATCACGGATTTAAGCTTGGATCGACTTAATTTTAAGTTATAGCTTTTGATAAACCATCTATCAAGTCTTGAATTATTAGAATCTTTTAAATAATTTGGCATATTTTGACGTTTAAATGGAAAAATTTTTGTAAGATTTCTAATTCCATATTCATTTGATTGTTCAGAAGAATTTGCTGTATGGTTTTCTGAGAGATGGTCATTATTAATTTCATTTTTCGAGCAATTTGGATTTTTATTTATATCTGTTTCGTAAATTTTTGTGGCTTTTGTATTTACCATTTCTGTACAATCCGGATTAATGATCTTTTGAATTTTTAAACAATTGTTTAAAATTTTGATTCACACTGTTTATTTTTTCCAATGATTTAAATTTTTATGTTATTTAAAATAAAGATGGTAAAAATAATGTCATTCGAAAATGATTTAATTATACCTTTTTAATTTAAAAGCAATTGTAATTAAAATCCTAGAAAATACTTGAGACGGATACGCAAGATTAAGCATCATGGTGCATTAAAGCAAGTTCGAATGTAAATTCTGATTCTGAATTTTTTAGACGAAATTTATAATTATTCTAGACATTCAGTTAATTAAATTCTAAAAAAACTTTTTTTAATTAATAAACAAAAATATTTCACATATTTGTGTTGATTTTAACTAGTATAACAATAAAGTATTATTTTTGGCTCAGTTATTATTAAATTTAAAAATAGATTTGTTAAAAATAATTAATGAATAATTTCTTTCAAGCAAAATTAATTTCTTGACGTAAAAATTCAGATGTTTTTTTAAAAATTTTCCCTTTTAATTTTTCAGATTTATTTTTTGAATTTATTTTTCTATTAGATTAAGTTTGATAAGTATGACACATAGAACTGCTTCGATTCTTTATATTTACGTGAAATTACGTAAACTTTTATTTATGTTTGGTAATTTAACTTAACAAGTGTAATAAAGGCAAATAATATTCCAAAAATAATATTTCAATTTTTACTCTTATAAAGCTAAACACAACTGTTGAGTAATTTGCAGGTCTATTTCACTGCATTAAGCTTATAATTTTGCAAATTTGCTTATATTTAGCATTTTATAGAACTAAATTATCTCTTTTAGTAAAAAAGTTATTCAAGATTTACTGAATTGAAAAGATCGCAATGAAACGAACTTCACAACCCCCACGCAGTGTAAGCTTTCAACTTTTATAGGGAACTTAAAGTACATTTTAAAATATCAACTTGTTTTGTAAACTTGAATATAGTTAATCAAAAGTAATGGATTTAGTGTATTTAAAAAAAATAAATACTAATTAAATAAATATCTTGAAAAAATTTCAATCATCAATTATTTATTAATTTCAAAAACTACGCCTAATTCGACAATAATAAAATAAATAAAATACAAAAATATAAAAAAGGATAAATTAATAAAGACTCTGCATTTTTCATAAACCATCTTTAATATCTTAATTAATTTTTAAAAAATTGACTAGCTCATCAACTGTATGAATATGTTTAGAAAAGTGGCAATAAGCAACAACAATTGGAAATTTAGTACCTGTACATATAGTTTTTAGTTGAAAAATTATAAATGTCATCATGTGATTACTAGTGCATATCGATTAAAATTGGTAGATTTTAGTACGATTGGAATGGATTTACCAATTCAAAACAAAAAAAAGAGAGGTGGTTATCGAAAACGCTCAAAAGCTTGCAAATTCAACCATCGGATTTAACTAAAAGTGTCGAAGAAACACTTATCTATATTTATTTATTTGAAATATAATTAAGGAGAGTTATCTCCCCAGGCTGAAAAAAGAGCGACAAAAAAGCCTCTTTTCACTTATCATTTATCTATGATGAGTCTCAAAATGAACTTGAGGTAACTCAATCTAGTAAAAGAGCGCTAGATTGGTCGACGAGCAAACCAAAGTATGTAATACTTGCGGAGAGCCTTTGAAAAAAAGATTTTATAACTATTTTCCTATAAATAGTGTTGGGCATATTTTGTCTCGAATCGACTCGATTTTTTGATTCTGTATAGTTTTTCCCCGTTAAATTTTTCCCCCTTAATATTTTCCCCGTTTAATAAATTCCCCGATATAAATATTCCCCTATATAAATTTTCCCCCTGTAAAAATTTCTCTCCGTTTAAAATTCCCTGTGTAAATTTTTCCCCGTTTTTTTTTTTTTATTTTAGCCAATCAAAAGTTAATTGAATTAATAAGCAGATTAATAATAGAAAATTAAATTTTGAGTTAATCTTTTATCTTTCTAATACTCCATTTCCTTTACCTTAAAGAACGCTTAATAATTGATCTTAATCAAAATGTTCCGGCTTAATATCTAAATGATAATTGATTGAAATGAAAAAAAAAAATACTTTGATGAATTAAACTTAAATAATAAATGCCATGAACATTACTGAAAATACTTAAAAAAAATTAAAAATGGAAAGAGTAGAATACTTAGACCCTTCTAAACATCTTCTGATTTTTAAAAATTACAAATTTCATCGTAAAGAAAACAATACAAATGGTAGCGTTCGTTGGCGATGCGAAGCTTGTAATTTCTTTCCGTTTTTATCTTTTTCTTTAATTAATTTTTATTACTTTTTTTTATCAATAAAATATCATTGACAATTTTTTTTTATTTTAATTAATTAATTTTTGATTGGCTAATCAACAACTCCTCCTATTAGGGGAAGAATTATACAGGGGAAAATTTTACACGGGGAAAATTTTACACAGGGAAAATAAAAAGAGGGAAAAATAAAAAAGGGGAAAATTTTACAGGGAAAATTTTAAAGGGGGAAAAATTAAAACGGGGAAAATCTATAATTTACCGATTTTTTTACAGTCGACTTGAGTCGATTTTGAAAAAATTTAGTCGACTCTAGTCGACCTAGTCGATTCCCAACACTAACTATAAATAAATGTAAACAAAATATGTTTTTTTTTATTAATTCATTTTTTGTACTTTTTTATTAAATTTGTCGTAATTTTAATTTTTTCTTTTATAATTTCTTTTTTTTATTAAATAAATAATAAAAATAATCTATTTGTAAGAATAATTCTAATTATTTTATTTGGTGTAATAATTAATAAATTTGGTCTAATGTTTAATAAAAAAGAAACAAACTGTTGATATCGTCCCAAAAATATTTTATTGCTCAGAATTTTTTGAATTCTCTGTGTGTTGTCATTTTATCATTTGCTTAGAACCGACACAAAACAAATTTTTAATGATTAAAGGTAAAAGTAATTAAACATTACCTTTCACTGATTACATTTTTTTACATATCTTTGAAAGGGAGGAAGAAACTTTCATTCAAGGGTGGTCAATGTTAATGGTAATTAAGTACCATTTCTAAACTTTTGCAACGACATCATTCTTAATTTTTCCTGTAAATTTTAACTTAGATTCTTGAGCAAGTAGAAAAATTTCAAAATTGTGATATATCTAATTAAAGACAAGAAAAAATAATTCAAAGTTTTTTAAAAATTTTTATCCATTTTTAATTATTCGCCTTTAAGCAAGAATTTAGAAAGGACATTATTATTGTTTTTAGATATTAATTTTCACATAAATTATTTATTTAAAGATTTATCTTAAGAATGTGATTAGAATTAGCAAATCTTAACCTTAAAATTAAAGGTAACAATTTAAATATTGAGGAAAAATTAAAATTCTTAGGAATCACATTAGACTCAAAACTTACATTTAGCCAATGGTGGATGAATTAAAAGAGCGCTGTAATTCAAGGCTTAATATAATAAAATATCTCTCAAATAGAAAATGGGGTATAAAACTAAAAACATTAGGTAATCTTTACAGATCCTTGAAGGGATCAATCATTAATTATGGATTATTCTTTTCCTTATTTAAATTCATTTTCAGAAACATCCAAAAAAAACAAGTTATTCAATATTCAGTAGTTCGATCTATTTTGAAGCTGAAATCTGATTGTTTATAATTTGGAGTCATAGTTTTAAGTCTTAGTTACATGATTGACTTGACTTGACTTATGACTTGTAACTTAAAAACAACTATGGTATTTTTTTCTTTTTTTCCTGAATTATCAAATATTTAAACATCTCTAACCTCTATCTATTTCAACATATCATTTTAATTAAATATTTTTTTAGAATTGTTTATCCTTTTTCTATTTTTATTCTTTTTTTTATTTTCATTTATGTTTTTATTTTGAAGGAGCATTAGCTCGGTACAGATACCAAATAAATAATTAAGTAGAACAAGACCGTGATACAAAAATCGAATAGTAACAAGATGTAAATAAACAATTGATTAGCTCAAATGAAGCAATTCATAGAAAAAATTAACTGAAACATTTTTTTTTTAACTAAAAAAGATGATAATTCCAGTGTAATTAATTTATTATTTTATATTGAAAATTTTATAATAGAAAGTAGCTTTAACAAACAACCATCTTTTGCCCATTTTTTTCATAAAGATTAATTTTTTGTTTTTTCGCATTTTTGCTTTACTTTTTTTTAAATCAATTTAGTTTACTTTAAATTTTTTCTGTATCCCTATCTTTTCATATGAGAATTTCGATATAACGAATACCGAATTCAGCCCAAGTAGCTCGTTTTACCGAGGGTTCACTGTAATTACAAATAATCTATATATATCTAAAACTTGGGAATCAATATTTTGTTTTATTTTATATTAAATTGAGAATAAAAACAAATAGAATAAATGCATTTAATTTTTTCTTGAATTTATTGAACTATAAACAGAATCGTGTATTATTCAACTATAAAATTTTAAAAAGACTCATATTTTGTACATTGTTCCAATTTCAATTTAAAATTTATTGAATTACGATCAAATGATAAATTCATTCGGATCCAATTTTGAATTGACTATTTGACTAGCTTTTACTTTAAACTTGGAAAAAAAAATAAAAAATATTAAAGATAATATAATAAATATTATGAGTGTTTGAATCATTACTGCACCACCAACATATGCAGCTGTCTTGCTGACAAGATTAAGCTTAATATAAGCAATAAAGCCTACATTAAGAATAAATAAAAATGTGCCCACAACAGTTGAACATATCCACGAAGTCTGAACAAATTTATGAAACTTTTGATATGGAAAGTCAAAGTGAGTAGTGTCAAATGTATCTATTTTTTTAATAAAAAAATTTCTTGGCAATTCGTTTTTGATCTCTTGATTGGAAAGAATTTTTGACAAAGGCTCAATTTCCAAATCTTCATAGGATAAAGCATCTAACTGAGGCAATATGCAAGTGCTTATCAGTAATGCAATCATATTGACACCAATCAATAGGCATGTGACTAATGCATATAAAATCAGCACAGTTTGTGAAATGGGACCTCTTGATGAGTCACTAATAATACTTTTATTTGATGATGCCGAACCGCCTTCATTTTCAGGCTCAAAAAATTCTTCGAAATCGATGTCAAGTTCAATCATTGTTACCATTGCAAATCCTGCTAAAAGAGCTGAGATACGTATCACGGCTTTTAGTTTGGATCGACTTAATTTTGAGTTATAGCTTTTAAGAAACCATCTATCGAATCTTGTAAGATTAGATTCTTTTGAAAAATCAGGCTTTTTTTGACGTTTAAATGGAAAAATTTTTGTAAGATTTCTAATTCCATATTCATTTGATTGTTCAAAAGAATTTTCTGTATTGTTTTCTGAGAGATGGTCAGGATCACTTTTCGAGCAATTTGGATCTTTATTTATATCTGTGTCGTAAATTTTTGTGGCTTTTGTATTTACCATTTCTGTACAATCCGGATTAATGATCTTTTGAATTTTTAAACAATTGTTTAAAATTTTGATTCACACTGTTTATTTTTTCCAATGATTTAAATTGTTATGTTATTTAAAATAAAGATGGTAAAAATAATGTCATTCGAAAATGATTTGATTATACCTTTTTAATTTAAAAGCAATTGTAATTAAAATCCTAGAAAATACTTGAGACGGATACGCAAGATTAAGCATCATGGTGCATTAAAGCAAGTTCGAATGTAAATTCTGATTCTGAATTTTTTAGACGAAATTTATAATTATTCTAGACATTCAATTAATTAAATTCTAAAAAAACTTTTTTTAATTAATAAACAAAAATATTTCACATATTTGTGTTGATTTTAACTAGTCAAAAATCATTATAAAACAATAAAGCATTATTTTTGGCTTAGTTAGTATTAAAATCTAAAAATAGATTTTTTAAAAATAATTAATGAATAATTTCTCTCAAGCAAAATTAATTTTTTGGCACAATAATTTAGATTTATATAATAATTTTTGGGAAAAATTCAACTGTGAAGAAAAATGATGAAGAAATTTATTTTAAAATTTAAAATTTTGCTAAAAAAGATATATGTGTTAAAAATTTTTAAGATAAATTAATATAATTTTTACTTGGAAAAAATATTTTTTTATGTCTAGAACAGTTGTAATTAAATAAATCTTACAATAACAAACTAAATTTTCTCACATTAAAAAAAAACTGCATTTCATTGAAATCTGAAAATGTCACCCTTCAATGCTGAAGAATATCCAAGTACAAATAATGTTTTTGAATTAACAAATTGTTTTTTAAAAAAAAAATCTCCTTACAGGATCGACTTAATCATTTGTATTACTAAGTATTGGTCATCAGACTATGATCAGAATTTCAGTGTTTAAAAAAAAAATTACAAAATAAAAATAAATGGATTTGAATTGATCTGTTCAAAAAATCATTTTATAATATATAAATATTTTCACTTGAAATGAAAAGTATTCAACCCGCCGACTTATAATATTCTAATACCAGTTGATTAAAATCACGTATCTTAAAATAAAACATGACGTTTCCAAATAATTTTAAAATAAACAATCACAAAAACAGTTTTATTCAGTAGTTAAAAATTAATTACAATATTGTCTTTAGTTTATTCTAAGAATTAAATTTTGATTTAAAAATTATTTAATATTAGTATTTGGTTTATTTTGAACTCGATTATAAAAAGAATGTTATCGATAAGAAGATAAAATTAATTTTTTTGTTGGCTTTAGATTCTGTGTAAAACACTAACATTAAAAACTAAAATTTAAAAAAAGATTTCCAGAAGAACAATTTAGATCAAAAAATACTGAGATCATATTATTTTTAAAATATTGATTTATTGTTATTGTAAATTAACTAGAGTTTTTAAAATGTTTTTCATATAATGTGCTCATGTTTTTCTAGTTGGCTAATAATTTTTTTACTTGTGCTGAGCTTAAAATCTGCTACATGCCTATAAAAAAATACTGTAAAGACTATAAACAAAACTAAAATCGGAGTCATTACAATAGCTCCGGTAAATGCCGCAATTTTGCTAATAGGATAAAATTTAATATACACAACAATTCCTATTTCTAAGATAAATAAAAACAATCCAATAACAGTAGAGCTAATCCAAGCTGTTTCTATAAATTTATGGAATTTGTGGTATGGAAAAATTATATGAGATTCATTAAGAAAATTTTCATCATGATTTTTCTTAAATAAAGTATCATCATTCTGGCTCTCGCACAAATTTATCTTGGTATCACCATTTTGTGGCAAAATACTACTTTGATTTCGTATGTTTTGCTCATATCTAAAAAATTGGCGTTCAAATTCCAACTGATCATCTGAAGAAGCTTCCAACTGCGGCAATATACAAGTGCTTATCATCAATGCAACCATATGAACGCCTACCAAAAGACAAGTCACCAATGAATACAATACCAACATTGTTTCAGGAATAAGATACTTGTCTGCTTGTATTTCATTTTTAATAGCGTTTTGGCTAATCGACAAATTTGCTGCTAATAAATCTTTTTCATGTTCTTGCTTAATGGCTTCAAAATAATCATTATAATCAAGACTTAACTCAACCATAGCAACCATGGCAAAGCCTGATAACAGTGCCGAAGTGCGAGTGACAGCTTTTAATTTAGATCGACTAAGTTTCAGGTTAAAAAGCTGCATTGATGAGCGGTAATTGCCAAAATTTGGTGGTCTAAATCGTGAAATGCTAGTTGGGCTGATGAGTTGTTCACTTTGTTTTAGATTGTTTAACCCGAAAGTAACATTTTTGGGCTCAACTGGGTCCATTTGAATATTGGCTGATGTCTTATTGCTTGTCAAGCTTTCTACATCGTTTGATGAGGGCAAATTTTTCGCGTTGTTTTTTTCCAAAAAATTTAGCTCGAAAGAGCTCATTTTCTGAGGTCGAATCATTCTTTCAATCTAAAATAAATTTTCGACCCATAATAAAAAAATTACTAACTTTAAATAAAAAATCATTTTCTATTTTCAAGCTTAAGAAAAAAATATATTTTGTGTCTTATTATTTGGTGGAAATCTTTTTGTAAATTATTTGAGACATAATAAGTTTCTTATTTGAGACATATTTTATTATACCAATTTTTTAAAAATAAGTCTTTTGCCGTTCCATGTAATTATTAAGGCGGCCATTTTTATTTCAAAGACTTTAAAATGACTTTTTTTTCTGACTTGTGCGCAAGTCTGTTTTTGAATCTAATGTAATTCATAAGAATTTAATTTTTGCTTCAAAATCTTATTAAGTCAAGATTAATTTTTTCTTTTAAGTTTTTTGCAAAAATCATGTAACATAACAAAAGATTAATTTAAGATAATTCGTTGCCTATTTTAAATTCATTCTCAGAAACTAACATTAAAAATACAAGTCATTAGAAACATGAAAGAAAGATCTATCTTAGATCTAAAATATGATACCTATTCCAATATAATGGACCAAGAGGCCTTCAATAAACTTAAATTACTAAAAGTCTTAAACCGACTTTTGTTCCATTACTTGTGGAAGAGTATAAAGAAGGTTTTAAATAAAGACATATCGAATATCCAACTGCATTATGTGATTTCTAGCTTACAATTTCTTCTTATTTTCCTGAACTCTCAAATATTCAAACACGTATAAGCTGTCACTCTTTTATTTAAATATATCTATTCAAATGTTTAATATATTTTACTTAGTAATTAACTTTGTTATTGAGTTTTGATTTTTGTATAATTTGAAAGAGCTTAAGCTCGTCACAAATAAAAAAATAATAAATAAAATTCAAACTAAATGTTTAGTTACCAATTTAAGAGCAACACTTTATTTGACCAAAAAAAAATGCCAAAATACTTTTTTATCTAAAAATTAGTCTCAAAATTTTTTCCAAAAAAAAAAGCTAAAATTTTACATTCAACCGGTTTAATTAGATCCGGAAAATTTATTAAAATAATCAAAATAAATAAATTAATTAATGGAAAAATATTTTTACTAATTAATCAAGTATTAGAAGTTTTTAGAATTGTTTCAGAGTTTTTCAAACAACCGTAGTGTATGAGTACTCCATTGGGATATCTAACCATGGCACTTCTGCCCATGCGTTTATTGCACTCGTGGCATATTTGCTCATGAGTGACCACAAATTTTTTGTCTTGACACATTATTTTGTTCTCGTGCACCTGAAGTTGCAGTGCGACCATCAAACGATTTCTAATTTGGGTATCATGTTTGGTTCGGACTATCCGATCGAGCATATTTTCGAAGAACTGTGACAAATTTTTGCACTTCATCAATTGGGCAGGCAAAAGTTCCAAAGTTTTAACTGTGCCAATTTCCTTTGAATGCATGTTCAACAGCCTAATTGAGGCATCAATTCGAATTTCTTCATAGTCCGAGTTTAGATACAATTGTAGTAGTTCGTAGAAGACGTCCTTGGAGCCGGCAATGTAGCTTTGGGAATAAATGTATTCACAATAGGCTTCGGCTTTTTTTGTGTCATTCAAAATATTTACATATATACTCAGGGCATCTTTGTGGTGTCCCATTTTGCCAAGAACTATTGCGCGCTCTTCCGGGTACTTATCCAAATCTAGTTTGGCCAGAGTGCTCAGCGGCTCATAGTTGTTGGTGTAGTTGAGCAAAAATTTGAGCACTTGTTTGTAGCTTTTTGGCTTTTCTGCATCGACACTTTGGCCAGGCAGCGCATAATTGTGGTCAACAAAAGCTTGATAGATGTCCACTAATTTGTTATTTATCCTAGCCTCTTTGTCCTTCCACACATACACACAATACTGCAGATAAACTTTAACCAAATAAGCGCTTAGTTCTCTGGGCTCAACTTGCTCATCCAAAAATGCAACCACCTCTGCATGATTGAGGTCTTTGAGAAACTCGTCATCGTCATCAATCAAGGTGGACAGGTCCAAATTTAACGAGTCCTGGCTTTTTTTTTTATTTTTTGACTCGGAAAGATCAATTTTTAAAAAAGTACTCAGCAAAGTGTCACCGACCATGTCCGAATCGGCCAAAAGACTTCTTGTCTCATTTACATTTTCGTCTTTTTGGCGCGCTTTTTCCTCCAACAAATTGTCCAGCTTGTCAAAATTGCCACCGATGAAAATTTTGAGACCCCAATGGTAATCGGTTTCAATCACCGACTTGCCGTACTTGAATACCAGAGCAAGATTTTTTGTGCCTATTTTTTTCATGTAGTTCACCAAGTGTTTTAGTCCGCTCAAACTTGAGTTGGACTTGGAGGACTCGGTCAACAGCAAATTAAGCGCTTTTTCGTGCGCCTCCTTCTTTTCGTACAAAATAATCAACTCGTTTGTTTTATTGTGCTGGTTTAGGAGCCGTTCACTTTCTTCTAGGTGCAAAAAATTGGGATCACGGCGCAAAAAAAATTGTACCAAACTTTCTTTGGAAATAAGATAGCATTTAAGCAACGTGGTGTCTATTATTTCGAGTAGGGAGATTTTTTTTCTGATTACTGGTCGACCGTCGATCAATGGCTCCAGACTCAAAGCCAAGTCGTCTGTTTTCAGAAACTCGTTTCTTTTGAATTGTAGGTAGTCGATTAGGCCGGCCACGCCGTCCTCGAGCTCTTTGGGCTCAAAGCTCTGGTAATAGTCGTCCAAATTTAGTCTGGCCCGGTATCCGTCCGGTAGTAGGCCGGGAAAAAAAGCTATCAGATGACTAGGATCTGTTTTCATTTTTTGAAATAGCTGAAATGAGTCGACAAACTTTTTTTGCACAAACAAACTCAGTGCGTGCATGTTCCTGAGCTTGCGGCTCAAATTTTCGTCCATCTTTTGCTGCAAGAAGCTCAATGAATAGAAAGGCTGGACCAGCAGGTGTTTGTCCTCTTGGATTTCGTTGATTGTCACTTGGTTAAAGAGGCTCTGGGCGGACATGAGCGCAAGGCCTAGATCAAAATTTTTCAGCAATATGGCACTATTTATCTGATCATTTATGTTGACGGGACTCAGGCACCACACACTGGACTGGTTGGCCACGTAGCAGACAGATTTTTTGTTCGACTTAAGAATTTTGAGCTTTTCTGGCGCACTCGCGGCCGCCGAGCTCAGACCACCCAGGCCAAAGTCAACAATTTTGGATGTAAATGATGAGCCCAGGCTTGAGGATATGGTTGAGGATGACTCTTTGTTGAATTCGATGAGCTGAACACTGGTCGATGAAGGCTCCATGGTCAGTATTTCAACAGTGTTTGTGTTGGGTATGATTGCGATCAAATAGAAACCTATGTTGCAAATGAAAGATGGACAACCGGACCATTCTATGGGGTAGCTTAGAATCGGGGCGCCTTTGGCATCAAACAGCACTGACTTGTTTTCGTCAAAGGCTATTAGAAAATTGTCATTGTGAAGTTTGTAGCACAGGGGGTCGATGGATCTTGAGCCAGAGCTCAACTTTTGGGCCGGCAATTCGCTGGACGTGCCTAGACCGGCGCTGGTTGATGGCAATTCGTAATAGAAAAAGTCTTTTTTTAAGGAAAAAATCACTAAATTTTCACTGGTAATTTCGAGAGTGCGTGGCACATCGTTCAACTCAAGGTCTGAAATTAGTTCCATAAATTTTGAGTTTATTTGATTTGACAAGTAGTAAAATTGAATTTTTCGCTTGCAGGCGACCACTAGGCGCAGAAGTTTTCTATCTTTTGACACGCTAGTGCTGAAAAGAGAGCAATTTTTGCTTTTTGTTATGGAATATTGAAGTTGGTACTTTTCCAAGTCTATCACATGAATTTGATAATCGAACAGAACGAGAACTATGTTGAATTCTTTGACAACTTCGATTTGTTGAATGGGCTTTTTGGTAATTTTTATTGACTTGTCAAACACTGGCTCAAGGACTTGATTTATTTCATAGATTAAAATTTGACCCGAGTATGTTCCGACCATGAAAATGTTGTCATAGCATGCCATGCATTCGATCACCAGCGGAATTTTCTCAGCAAAATTGTACACCTCAAATGCTTTGTGTGTTTGGTTAGCGGCCGGATGAAGCATCAAGGCGGCATTTGTATTTTTGGAAGTCATGTTTGCCCTATTCACCGAACATTTAGTGATCGATATTTAAAAAAATCACTTCTTTTTTTTTCGTATTTACAAGTTGTTGGACAATTTAATAATTTAATTTTGTGAAAATTAACAAATTAAAAAATGCAAAAAATATTATTTTAAAATAGACAGAAATTTTGAAAACAAATTAAAGTCTTGTGATTAAAATTATGGTATTTAATATATTATAATTTATAGGCACGTGTCTGTTTGTTTTTTGTATATGAGGTCTCATTTTGACTTTTTAAAAGTAAAAGTGCGATTTAAAAAGACATTTTGTTTGAAGTGAACAAAACAAGATTTAGGTTTAATATTGAGGTCCAAAACTACAAAATTTCATCAATGAAAAGTTCAAGAAGAAAATGTTTCTCTTTTCTCAAATAAATTTTTTTTTCAACAGCTTTACAAAAATGAAATCAAAAAAAATTATGATATTATTTAATTTAAAATTTGTTTAACTAGGCAATCTTGTAGCTTAAACGATAATGACATCTTTTTTTTATGACAAATAAGCATATTTGAATAAAATAAATTAAGTACTGAAGACTCAAATTATTTGAAGAAACATAAATGTATGTTAAAAATTTGTAAAGATTTAGCAACTTTTATTTTTCTAAATTTTTAATTTTGAAAGAATTTGATTAACATTTATGCATTGATATTCTGTCAAGCGAAAATAAAATTTCCTAAAATAAAATTAGAATGGAATCTATGCTTGAAAAACTCTCAATATCCTTTTTTACTTTTAAATTAAATCAAATAAAATTTAATTGAATTGTCAAAATGTATTATTGTAAATTATTTAGAAATTCTTAGTACTGATTAAATTAAAACTTAGCATCATCTCCTTAAAGAGTTTGGTCAATCGTTTGTAATTCCAAGATTTTTAATTTTAAAAAGATAAATTTTTCAATTTTTAAAGAAAAATTTATAGTTTAAAAAAAAAATTCATATCCTCGTAGGATTAAAAAATATTTATTAAAGGCGGTTGGACAAAAGCAATCTCGTTATTTCTTTTTAGCCTTTCTTCTTCAAAATCTTCACCAATTTGATCCGACAAATTTAACGGGTGTCCAATAAAGCTTGACCGAAATTTTAAATTAAAAAAAAAATAAGAAATAAATGTTTGTTTCCGATGAAACTTTATACAGAAATAGAATGACTTCTTATATATATATAACATCCGAAAACTCGTCGATCTGACAACTTAATCTCAGTCAATCCGGGGTTTTCATTTTTTACCAGTAAAGCTTTATATAAAATTGAAAAGAGAATTTATCAGCTCTCTAATGCCACCAAGGTCTTATTTGTCCGATGCTCTGTTCAAAATATATCATCAAAAACATCCAAAAATCGACAAAATTTTATTAAGTGAATAAAATGTAATTACTATTGAATGGAATGATATTTTTTTACCACATTTTTGACTGATTATAGTAAATACTCAATTTTACACCAAAAAGTGTGAACAAAACTCTTCTTGAAAATTAAAGACACTCCATTACCATTTTATAACTCAAAAGCGTGTGTCTTTACAAATAATAATCCTGTTTCAAAAATACTTGGACTAAGAATATATACTTAAAAGATAGCTAAATGAATCAACTTTAAGATTCTATGTTATATTAGTCACTAGTGCACTTAGTTTTCTAAATTTTGCATTCAAAAAATGAAGTTTTGATTTAATTTAACTATTTATTTTTTTAGGTTATTAAAAAATTATTTGTTACAATAATAGCCCCTACAATTTTCTACTTTACGAAGTCTAAAATCGAACGATTCCATTGCCTTTTTAATTTTAAACAAAAAATAATTTAATTTAAATTTAAGGAGTTAATTTTGTTTAAAAAATAACTCCTTAAATTTTAAAGAGTGAAAATTTAATTATAAAATAAAAGTAATGAAATCGAATTAATTTTTTGGACACAAATTGAAACTTGAATAAATACAAAATTTGAAAAGACTTTTGAAAAAATAGTATATTCAAATAAAATCTTGAATATAAGATAAATTTGAATTTATATTTAATTTATTTTTATTTTGAAATTAAATTCGAAAACTATCTACTTTTAAATAAAAATTCGAACTTAACTTTAAAGAACAACTTGAATTTTAGATAAATTCAACTAATAATATAAAATATTAAAATTGAAGAATTAATTTTTTGAATATTTAGTTTTTGTCCTCTTGTAGCATTGGTTCAATCAGAACAACTTTTTTTCTTGTAGTAGATGGGATTATCGTAATCCAGAAAATGTAAGAAAAGTTGTGTTGACTGGTGAAAATCTAGCACACATTTAATATCCGCCTAGAATTGGAATTCAATTTATTTTATGAATTCTTTTTTAATAAAATTTTTTCTTTGATTTGTTTTTATTTTCAAATATTAAATCGAATATTTATTTTATTCAGTTTTTGATCCAAAAATTTTATATTTTCAAATTTTTATTCGAATATTTTAAAAATTCAATTTTTATTAATTTAAATAAATTAGTTTTCAAGAATATCATTCAAAATTATTTATATTCAAAAAACAATTCTAATTTCGGATCAAATATTCATATTCGATTTCATCACTATAAAAAAAGCGCGATGTTTTTTGGTGCATACGCCAAAGTTGTTTTTTAACTAGTGGTGGAAAATAATCAAACTAGGGAAATTGGCAACTAAATATATATTTTATTTAAACCATTTTATTAAAATTAATCAAAAAATTAATTTTTAATATTTTATTAACTAAAAATTAGCAAAATTTTCGAATTGGTGTTTGTTACAGTAAATAACTATTATAACTAAATTAAGATTAAAATTAATCTTTTATCTAAAAGCTTTGAACTGCTTTAATTATAGCGTTCGAATCGATTTCGAATCGTTCCAGCAACTCTTGAGGTTGACCACTAATTGGGATGGACTTTACATACAATTTTCTGAAATTGAATGATTGACCTGGAGCATTGGTCAATAATGCAGCAGCTACAGTTTCACCAATACCACCTTCGGCATAGTGATCTTCAACAGTGACAATGCGATTTCCAGTTTGTTTAACATTTTCCAAAATTGTTTGCCAATCTACTGGTTTCACGGTGAACAAATCAATAATTCTAATGCTCTTTCCTTGTTGTTTCAAAAGATTAGCAGCCTTAATAGCCTCGTGCAAAGTCACGCCACCAGACACAATAGTTGCATAGTCCGAGTCAGATTTTAGCACAACTTTAGCTTTGCCAATTTCAAACACTTCATTATTCTCGTAGATTACTGAGGTATTTGGTCGACTAGTTCTAATGTAGCAGATACCTTTGGTATTGGCGGCCAATTCGATAGCTCTTTCGGTCGAAACAGCATCACTTGGATAAAAAACAGTCGAGCCTGCCACTGATCTAAACATAGCCAAATCTTCCAAAGCCATTTGACTGGCACCGTCTTCACCAATTGAGCATCCAACATGTGATCCACTGAAATTAGCATTTGTTTGTGAAATGGCTCCCATTCTAATTTGATCAAAAGCGCGTGACCAAAAAGCAGCAAAAGTGCTCGCAAAAGCAACTGTGCGGTCTCGGCAAGCTACTCCAATTGAAACACCAGCAAGATTTTGCTCGGCAATAAAGCATTCTACAAATCTGTCCGGGAACGCTTCTTTAAATTTGATGGAATAAGTTGAATTTTTGACATCACCATCTAGAGCAACCACGTGAGGATTAGCTTGGCCAA
This sequence comes from Brachionus plicatilis, assembly GCA_010279815.1. Taxonomy (NCBI): domain Eukaryota; kingdom Metazoa; phylum Rotifera; class Eurotatoria; order Ploima; family Brachionidae; genus Brachionus; species Brachionus plicatilis. Next base: position 366,507 of record QEOQ01000493.1, on the reverse strand, counting down.
GTTTGGTTAGTCCAGTGCCATAAGCCAAACGAGTAGCAACTTGATCTCCCAATTTATAACTGGGTGGTGTAGCTAGTTTTATGTTAGCCAAGTTGGTTGGCTGCACTACAGCTGTGGGAGCTTTAATTGGCAACAATTCATGACCAAGCTTAGTAGTTGGACTCTTTATCATTTTTCTAATGGCTTCAACAACCTCTTGGGTCTGTTTACCCAATGGTTTGCCGTGCCATGATTGATGATCTTCGATCTCCGGGAAAAATTTACCCTTGTAGGTTTTGGCAATGATGCAGCAAGGTTTTCCTTTGACTTGAGAAGCAGTGTCCAAAGCTTTTATTACTTGTTCAATATTGTGTCCATCGACAACTATAGCATGCCAGCCGAAGGCTTCGACTTTTTTTTGGTAACCATCCATGTCATGCTGGTACATGGTGGCTTCACTTTGACCAAGTCGGTTCACATCAATGATATTGACCAAATTGTCTAGTTTGTAATGACTGGCAAAAGCAAAGGCCTCCCAAATGCTTCCTTCGGCACTCTCACCATCACCGCAGATGCAATAGACTCTGTAATCGGCCTTATCGAAATATTTACCAACATAAGCCATACCAGCAGCACAACTCAATCCTTGACCAAGAGATCCTGTAGCCACATCAACAAAATTCAATTTCTGAATAAAAAAATTATTAAAAGACCAAAAAGTTAATTATTTTATTTGTTCAACTAACAGGAGTTGGGTGACCCTCGAGTGGATTGTCTAATTTTCTCAAGTTTTTCAATTCACTGACCGGAAATGCTCCAGCTTCAGCCCAAGCAGCATACAAAACTGGCGCAGCATGACCCTACATTAAAATTAGTATATGTGAAAATAATTCAATATTTAACTGATCCTACCTTTGATAAAATGAGTCTGTCGTTGGCCCGATGACGGGGTTCCTGAACATCATATTTCATTTGGTTGAAAAACAAAACCGACATTATTTCGGCTATGGAACTGCATGATGATGGATGACTGCAAAAATAAATATTTGAAAATTTGTTTTGGAATTTATTTTTATTAAATTATATACCCAGAATTGCTGGCTGAGGTGGCTTCAATCGAGTGGATTCTCAATCGATGAGCTATATCAGACAAGGTTTCGAGTGTTTGAGCATTAACAGAAGACATTTTTCTCTCAAAAATTTGGTTGTATTTGAACGAATTTAAAATTTTCTTAAACATAAGAAAAAATTGTAAAATTAGCGGATTTTATTCAATTTAAATTGGTGACTAGGCTAAATTTAAAAAAGGGTGTTAAAAAATTCAATAGAAAATTGATTCAGATATTTAAATTTAGTCAAGGCAAAATGGAAGAATAATTTAGCAAATTTATAGATGACGCTGTGCAATGTTCAGAAAAAATTATTTTTACTAGCTCAACATTCTTCTTATTTATTCACAATTTCAATAGAGCTAGAAGGAAAAATAATATTAAAAAAAGCGCTGTAATCATGAAGTTTTCTTTTTTTTTCTTCTAGAGATTTTCAATTTCGAATGTAGTATAAATTTTGATAAAACTATTAGTGGTTTAAAACTTTGTCTTTGGAATCAAATCCATAGATACGAATTTCAAAAATTTTTCATTATTGTATTATTTTTTCTTGCTTTTTAAATATTCATTTAAAGCTTTTAAAATTGAAAATTAAGCATTTTTGAGCATTTATTCATCAAAATAAGATAAAAGATTAAAAACTTAACATTCTTTTAAAACTAAGAATTTCAGAAATACCACTAATAATTAAAAAAAATAATTGGCCGTTTGCTCAGGATACTATTGAATCCACAACACAGGAATTGTTTCACTCTCTCAAAAGCTTGTGTAGATAAAAGTTATAAATGATAACTAAAATATCAATATACATTGATAAATTAAATTTTAAAATAAAAATGAGACTTAGCTCTCCGAAACTAAAGTTACCATAATAAGCTAATCACATACTTCGAAACTAGTCCAAAATAATTTTCTCTTATAATTTTAGAAAATGAAAATACTTCAGTGGATTCTAATTTATCAAAAAAAATTAAATTTTTTATTTTATAGTTTTATGAAGGTTCTATAAGATTTCGACACTACCAGACATCCACAATAAACAAAAGGTCTATCAATTTATTAGCTGAATGAAATGGAATAAATTTTTGAACCCTCGAATAAAGCTTATGATGTCACTAATATAAAAAATAATACTTTAACACAGTTATTTACATCAACATATTATTCTTTTTTTTCAATTTATCTATTTTAATTTTAATTAATTTTATCCTTAATCTGAAGAAGCTTTTGTTGGTTCAAAATTTTTTTTTATGTCAGATTACTTTGAACTTGCACATTTTGAAATACACAAAAAAAAAACTTTCTTTTCAAAATTGTTAGAATTTTTACATATTTTTTTTAAAAATTAAATAGGACTTGTGACTTATGCAAAAACAAAAACTTTTGATTCCCAAACTTTATTTTTTTTAAATCATAACTTTTATAGCAATTTCTTTCCACCACCACTGGGACATTAAGAAAAAAATACTATGGCCCTCTATAAGCTTTTAATATCATTTTCTCATCGACAACACTAACTTTATGAAACCAATATAAGAATAAAAATTTAGAAGATATTATTATTTTTTGTTTATTTCCCTTTTAGAAGTTTATTGATTAACATTAAAAAAATTTTGTTTTAACAAAAAAATAGATAAAAATTTTAATCCTCATAAGTTCCATAACCAATGTTATCCTTGATATCGTCATCATCTTCATCATCATTTTCAGCATTATTTTGTTTACTTGAAAATGTGTTTTCCGGTTTGGCACTTGGCATTTTGTACTCAATGCCAAGTTCGCGATGAATTACGGCCAATAGATTTGGATTGACATAAAATCTGATCGAACTTTCGGGAATAGTCTCTCTCATTTCTTCTAAAACATTATAAGCTTGTTTCCATTGTTTTCTATTTGCATTGAATTCAATTAAAAGAGAATAAACATCCCCTATTCTAATTGCTGTATTAACATTTTCTACTTGCAAAATCTGCTGCAAATCTTTAAGACCATCTTCGAAATTTTGATTCAATTTACTAAATTAATTTTGAATAAACTAATTTTAAATTTAAGGCAACAAAAATTTACCTTTTAGCTTCTAAAAATTTTCTAATTACTGCAAGCTTAAATTTTAAACTGTTGACCATTTCTTCGGCTTTGACCGTATCTTCAACATTCCCACGAGTCAAGCATTTATAGGCTTCGGCAAGAGCACTCATTGCTTTATCGTAATCTTGAAATTCATCGATCTCTACTTGAGCGCATGCCTCATAGAAACTTGCCAAAGATTCCATTGATTTCGCTCTGGTATAAAAATTTATAATATGCTTCATTACATCGGGGTCTTTTCGCCAATCGAGAGATTGCAAGTAATTTGCAGCCATGATGTAAGTCTCTCGTTGTTTTTGAATATTGGCGAAGAATATGACTCTTTGGGTATCTCCTGATTTCATCAGTGCTTTCATTGCTTTTGTTCGATTACTTGCTTCAGTATATTTTTTGGCTGCAATTGTGTATAGTCTTTGGTCAAAGGCCGCATCACCAATAAGCTCCAATGTTTGATAATAACCAGGCATTTCAGAGTCATTAGAAGCTATTTAAATTTTTATTTGTACTTTTAAAATAAATATTAAATCTTACGTTTTGTTGGAGTTAATTTTTCGGCTAAGGCTTCAGTGATAGGCACATTATATTTAATCATTAGATCTAATGCTTGATCGACTTTTTTGGTCACTGCCAACAGATCAACAGCTTTGTCAAATTGTTCATTTTCCATAAAAAAATCAGCAACTTTGCGAACAAGTAATGGATCTGATTTTTCAGTAATTCCATCCGTGATTGAACTCAACTCGGCATATTTGTTCGCTCTAAATGCCAAGTCAATAGCTTTAGAAGTGTGTCCAGCTTTGTGATAAAGAATGACTGCTTTGTCTTCTTTACCAGGAACTGTTTCATAATAGCGAGCAGCATCAAGCATATCTTGAGGACCTCCCTGGAAGGCCAAACTTGCCAAATAGTCATGCATATCATTTTCCTTTCAAATAAAATTTTTTGAATTTTTATTCAGAAATTGTCATTTTTTTCTGCTCTAGCATAAATTCAAATCATTGCAGCTAGGCTTCTATTTTTATTCTTATAACTAAATTCAATCAAGTTCAGTTTTAAACTTTAAAATAATAAACAAAACATAACGGAAATTAAAATATTATTTAAGTCAAATCTCCGCAAAAACCTCTGGACTTAGATATTAAAATTTTTAAAACAAAATTGATTTTGAATTTAAATTAATTATTATACTCGAGAATATTTATTTTTTTTTGAAAAGAAGTTATGGCAAAATAAGGTAAATGATTAAAAGTTTATAAGCATTCTAAAAAGTTATATTAGATACATAAAAATATAAAAAAGATTTTAGGTTTTTTTAATTATAAAATATAATGTAGAAACATATTTTTCCAACAATTTCATTCAAAGCTCAACTTATTTTAATTTTTATACCAAACTGGAAAAGAAATAAATCAGGAGTAATTTACAAAATGATTTTTTATTATTTTTTAAATTATTTCGGAAGTGTTTTGAAAAAAATATTTTATTTTTTTAAAATTTGCATGCCAAAACAAAATATTAGACACTCAATTTATTTTCATCATTAATTTCAATTTACTTAAGTTTTTGAATTCAGCTTGTAAAAAAAGCTTTTCAAGTTTATCATTTTCTTAGTTTTTCAACTTGATATTATTACCCAAATTACTAAATTTAGGATTATGAAAAAAGCAGAAAATTCACAATGAAAATTACATTAATTAATTAATTTGAAATTAATATTTCAATTAAAAGTAATTAATTTAGGAAGAGGATTAAACTCACATAAAAACAGTGAAAATAAAAAAACACCACATAAATATGAAAATGAAAGTAAAACATATTAGAGCAGAGAAAAAAAACATAAAGTTTATCATTATTTTTTGAGAAAGTTTTTTGACCACTGTGTGCAGTGAAGTTGAATTAGATTTTTTCTTTAAAAAATTCAATCCTATTGCTTCGAATCATTCCAATTTAAATAATTGCTTCGAATCATTCCAATTTAAATAATTGTCAAATTTGTAAGGACAACAACGTGGTTATCACACTTTATGAACGAGTATTTATTTTTTATTTTCTTTTTAAAATAATGAATTACGACTAAAATATTTATGTTTTTAATTCACTTTTTTACTTTTATAAATAAAATTGACTTATTTTTTCTAACAATAGTACAATATTTCTATATGTTTTTTTCACGTTTCAATAAATTACAAAAAAATACATGTGTCTGTCTCTTTTTTTATGTTTTTTTAACTCACTATGGTAACCTAGTCTAAAGGGGTTATGGGTTAATAGGGTGAACGAATTTGAAAAACCCCTATATCTCCTTCATTTTTAAAGCTACTACCTAAAAAAATATCTTGATATGTAGAACTCGAGGAGAGAAATCGAATGATATGTGTGAAATATTTTAAAAAAAAATCGTTATATGCTTTTTTTTCTCTATAAGTTCGACTACGCCTAATGAGGTGAAAAAGCCTCGAATTAGTGATTCGGGAGAAGGGTGCTTTAAGGCCCTAGGTAATACTTAAGCTCTAACCTATTTCGCTTGTTAGATTCAGCACATGCTAAAGTATCTAAGAGAATTTTTTTAGAATTTTAGGAAATGTCCTTAGGGCTTCATCTAATGGGGGTTTTTTTAGGGCTTAAAAGGTTAAATAGATTTAACCCTTTTAGTCAAAAAAATCACCCAATTAGTCCAAATAAGATTCTATTTAACCCATTTAACCGAATAAGACTATAAAAATGCAGTGACGATATTTTTTAATAATTAAAAAATTGTAAAATTATTTTCTCTCTCTCACTCTCAAAAAATTTTTTTTTAAAGCCGAGTTTTTATTTCAAACATAAAAAAAGCAAATTGTTTAAAAATAAGCTAAAAATGTCAAAAAAGAAATTCAATCAAAAAAAAAAAATTATACTGTACAAAATCTAAAATACACAATCAGTGATGTAATAGTAATAAGCAAAATAAGAACAAGAAGAGGCCAAAAATGTCAAAATAGCTAAAAAAGGAACTGGAAGAGGAAGAGGACGACCACGAAAGCTTGTTACAAGCAAATTAACACCAGATTAAAATGATAACTTATCAGAATCCGAAATATTGTGTAGCTCATGTGAAACAAAGATGGCTGAAGAGAAAGAAAACACGCCAAAATGGTTATCTTGTGAAAAGTGCTCAAATTGGGTTTGTTTTAGTTATTTGTCAAAAGAATTTAAAAAAAAACAAAAAAAGAATTTTTATGTGATGATTGTAAAGATTAACTTTTACAACTTAATTTAAAACTCACCTTTGTTCTGTTTCGAATTAAATTTAATTTTATTAAAAAATTCAAAAAATTTTCTTCCTAAATGTCAAATGGGTTAAAAGGGTTAAAATTCTTTTTTTGGGGTTAAATTTCGGGCTAATTGTATACAATTTTAGGTGTAATCGGGTTAACCGCTTTAACCCTTTTGGACCTCACATAATTAACCGCGGAGCTAAAGGGGTTACTCAAAAAATTCGGGAAAATTGGGTGACTATTTTTGAAGTTTTTGAACAAAATGGGTGAGAAATAAGCAATAAAAAAAAATATGGTCACCCGGTTAGACTAGGTTACCATATATGTGAATTTCAACCTATGCCATTAATTTAGAAAATATGATCTTTAAAAAAATATCTACTTTGCAAATTCTGATCGCATTACTTATAGCGCCCGCTCGCTGATAGTGATTAATTGCTTCCTTGAAATTTTTTTTGCGTTCAAAATGCCTGGCAAGATGGTAACAAGCTGTTGAATCATTGGTTTCATTGCAAAGTTCCAAAGCAGCCTTGATATTCTCACTATAGCAATAAACACGGCATAATGATAAATTGTCACCGGCTTGTTTATAACAGTTGATAGAATTTTCTGTGTTACTCATGCTTTCAAAATACTGACCCCACCAGCGAAATAGTTCTCTACAATTATTTTTTGAAAAATTTTTTTTTTTAAATTTAATGTTTTTTTAATTACTTGTCCCGTGTTTTTTCGGTATACTTCTGTAAGTTGACTAGTTCGTCCCTTTCGAGGAACATCCTGGGTATCTCGGATCTGTGTGTATCTGATTTTTCAAAACTTTTAATAGAAAAAATAAAAAAAAATATTAATTTAATTTATAAATGGTTAAATTTACTATTCAATAGCCATGGATAAATCGTTACGCTCTTCACAAAATTTTGCGTAATTATAACATGTGTTTCTTAAGTGAATTCGGTCATTTTTATTCGCAATTTCAAGAGCTTTTGACCAAAGATCCATATTTTGATAAAGTTTGTTCAAAAGATCGAATCTTTTTGAACTTATTAAAAGTTTTTCAGCTTCTTCCTTAAAAAAAATAAAAATAAGATAATGAAATGAAGCAAATAAAGAAATTACAATCATTCCAAGACTAAGAGCAATTATAGCAACTTGAGTGTCCGAATCAGCGCCTTTTTCGATCTCTTCTCTAAGAAGTCTGATTCCTTTAACATTTCCCATGTTTCCAAGGCAAACTTTTGCCACATCGACTCGATGCGATTTAACACACATTTGAGCCATGTTCTCCCATACAGACTCTCTTTAAAAAATAAAAATCACTTATTTTATATTTTTTTTATGAAAAAAAACCAACTTTTTAATAAGTTTAATTGATTTAAAGGCTTCGTCCATGTCTCCAATTGTTAGATAGTAACTAAAATTAAGCAAAGCATCGGTTGTGTTATTGTCTGCCTTTGTCATTCCAATAAAATCCCTCATTATTTTGGCTGCTATGAACTCTGAGTAGAATAGAAATTCTTGGTGAATTTTTGAATCTGGATCATCCGGCTTATCAGATTCATTTCTAGGGACTTGATATCCAACATATTCAAGGTTTTGATCATTTCCTTCAACCATTCGTCCCTAAAATAAAATTTTATTTTAAAATATTTTTTTAATTTATTGGCAATGTGAAATTTTAGTACAAAAATTACAGTACAAAAAGTTCAAACGCTATGATTTATTTTCTAATTGTGCAAAATTGACTCTATAAAAAGTACAATATTGTACAAATTTTGTGCAACCGAATTCCAGGCTCTGCAAAAACTGTGCAATTTTCTGTAAAATGCACACCATTAAAAAATATTTGATTAAAAAATGCAATAAATTGCAGAGTTTTTGCAGAGCCTGGAATTCGGTTGCACAAAATTTGTACAATATTGTACTTTTTATAGAGTCATTTTTGCACAATTAGAAAATAAATCATAGCGTTTTTACTTTTTGTACTGTAATTTTTGTTCTAAAATTTCACATCGCCAATTTATTAAGATTTACTTTTGTGACAAAAAAATGATACGGAATTCGGATGGATATTAATTTGCTATATATTTCGCCTCTGGCATAGTTATCATAAACTAAAAGGCCTTTTTCTTCATTAAAAAACATGGATACAATCATACAATCAGAAGAAGCGCTTTTGTTTGTATCGTCTTTTGAGAATGTTGTAGAACTAAATTTGCTGCGCTGATTTCTTTTTGATTGGTCCCATACACTGTTCGGTAAAAGATATGCTTCGCATACGAGCAATCTTGGATCAAAATGTTCCCAATGGTGAACGCTTGGATACCTTCCACAAATTTCTCTACCTATTTCAATTTTGCTTCTTTAAAGAATAAAAAATGAATATTTAAATAACACTTAAAGGGGTTCATGATATTTTTTAAATTGACTGTATTTAAACACTGTTAATAATAGTATCAATAGCATTTAGATGTCTGCCAATTTTTTTACTTATAGTCAAACTTAAAAATTCAGCGAAATTTAGTGTAAAATAACAGATCTAAAAAATCAAAAGCTCAAAATTAGTACTATAATTGTATCATGGTATACAATTTTTGGAAAAACTCCGCAAATAAATATATTCTAGCGTAGTGCTCTCTGCACTGAGATTTTGTACATCAATTACACAATTTGACTTTTTTGCTACTATGTATTCTGTACTGCTTAGCATTCACAAAACTGTGTTCACGGCAAATTGAATTTTTGACAATCCATGCGGTTATTTTGGATATCACATGAATTTAAAAGTTATATGTATAAAAAAATATTAAACTCATATTTCAATATTAAAAAACATGAATTTTTAGTATTATTTAAATTTTGTAAAAGAAGAGAATAGAAATTTATGAAAAAAGCATTGATTAAAAAAATTTTGTTCTTTTCGTTGTTTCTGTTCTCTAAAGATTCTAAGGCTTTAAATGGCAAGAACCTATTTTTTCTGTTTTATTGGAAAAATTAGCAATTGTAAAATATCTGTTAGAAAAAATTATCTTAAGTTACTTTGCCTTCAAAAAACACGAAAGATCTTTCTAAATTAAGTCAAAATATGACAATCATAATACATTCAAAAATTTGTAAATAAATTGAAAAAATTCACACATATTTTTGGTCTGCGCATCAAAATCTGTAAGGTATTTCATATTAAAATTAAAATGGCTCATTTGAATTGGTTTCAGATCAATTTGAAGTATATATTTTTTTTGCAAATAAATGATTTTGATGCAAATTGCAAATTACAAATTGTATCATTCTATCTATATATTAGTTTCTTGTAGAAATTTTATCATTTTTTCAGGTTTAAAATGAATAAGTTAAAAAACTTCAAGGATACTAATTAAAAATAATCAAAAAAATCACTTTTCATATGCAGTTCTATCTTCATGTGAAGCGCCATTGTAAAAATTATCTTCATCAATGTCATTTAACCCTTTTTCAAAATCAAAATAACCAAAAGAATCTTTTTCCAAATTCCATAGATATAAATTTGAGTCTGGTACATTATTGCGCTATTTTATTAATTTAAAAATTAAAATCAACTTTTGTGAAATTTTTTCAAATTTACCCTCATAACTGTCATGGTTACTTTATTTCCATCACAACTTATTCCAATGTCATTTATAGTGTCAAAATCAGGTAACTTTTGTTTAAGATTTACTGACCCTCCAATTGACTTAGCTTCCCTAAATAGCAATCGTTAAATCTCATCATTTGTTTAATAATTTAATTAATAAAACCTTCTACTTAGATCATAGACTTTAATGATACCTTGAGTTGTACCAATAGCTATAAAATTTCCATTCACTGTTGCCAAAAAAGGATCACCTTCATTTTCGGTGAACTGAATTACTTGTTTAACAGTTCCTTGAAATGTTCGCACATTAACTTTGCTTGATTCCAGAGTGAAAATGCTTTGTTCGAATATTGCACAACTATAGGCCGGACAAGTGAAATTACCCTTTTCTTCTTTGGTAATTTTTTCTGTCAGGTTATTTGAAGCTAGATTTACAATCAGTTCATAAACTTTGACAATTTTTCCGTTCCATACTACAATGTGATTCTTAAAAAATCCTTTTCTTGAAAATTTACTTTAATCAGCATTTTTTTTTACTTTGGCTGTGGCAATTCCTTTAAATTGAAAATCAATTTTTTCTTCTTTGATTAAATGTTGTTTAAAGAATGCTAAGTGTATAATATTGGGACCAAGTTGAACAGCTGCAATCTTGAGAAATATGTTAAAAATTTCAGAAAAATCAAGATCCAAAATTTTTACCCCATCCCGGAAATCAGAACTCATCTTTTGTTCACTAAGAATAAAAGCGTCAAATTCTTGATTGGCACATAACAGACCCAAATTAGTTCCGAATTTAATTTGTTTAATTGGCATTGATTGTAGCTGTTTAGCATGGAGTAATTGCCAACTAGCTTCAGGCTCGTCGGGATTCACAACATTTTGCATAAATTTCCACATGGCAACATTTCCTTTATCAGTTCCAGCTGCAATTATACCTTTTGATGCCGAATAAGTAACTGAAATAATGGACTCAGAGTTTGAGTAGCCAAATTGATTGGACAAAGATAAAGTAAAATTTTCATCTTTTTCGATGTCTAAAATTCTACAAAATTTTTTTTTTTTTAACTTTTATTAAATTAAATTTGGCAAAAAGTACCTAATAATGCTTTCCCCACTTACATAAGCCAATAAACTTGACCCTATCCATGCAAAATCAAAGCCAGATGTTTTGCTTGTGATCTTAACTGTCAATAGATTTCTCACTTCCGACTCGGATTTGATGAAGTATTGTCCGAGCATTTGGGTATCAGTCACAGCAACCAAGACTGACTTTTCTTGACTGTACATTAGTTTAACAATATTGCTATCCATTTCAAATAATTTTGAAAATTCTGCCTGTTCATTTACAAAGTAGACTGAGCCTTTATCTCCAGATAGAATAAAACAAAGAGATTCCGCTGAGCCCATGAATATATTTTTTGTGTCCATTTTATTCCTTCTATTTCCTTTTTTACCAGATTGAGATTTGTATTCAAATAGCTCTAAGGCAGCCTCGTCTCCTGCAATAGCTGCTTTAGCCAAATGATGAAGCTCCCTATATGGAATTAATTGTAATGAATATTTTAATTTTTGAAAAAAATCTACTTTTCTTTCAATGATAGAGAACTTGGTCTGCAAATAATGTTGGTTATTTTTTCGCTAATTTGAAACTGTGAAATTGGTGGATTAATAAGTTTTCCATGAGAATCTGTTTTCCAAACTACTATGAGACCATTCTAATTTAAAAAAATCTTTTTATTATTAATTTGTTCCTTATTAAAATTAAAGGCTACCGAATCAGCGGTAATTAGACGAGTTCCATTAGAGCTCCAGCATATTGTTTCTACAGTTGCTTGATGTAAGCCAGTAAAAGATTCAAGACGTTTAGTTACATCATTCCACGAAGTTATTTCTCCTCCTTCCCAGCAAGTTAGCAGTATTTTCTTTTTAGGATGCCAGAGAAGATTAATTGGTGAAGTAGCCCTTTGAATAATGGTGCTTTCATCATGTTCACCCTAATTATATAAAAAGTTTTTTAGCTGAAAAGTTATTTATTTATTGTGTTTATTTTATACTTCTTCGAAATGCAAATGAACTTGTCCAGTGGTTTCTTGTGAGTATGAAGCTATAGCTAGAATTGGAAAATTTCTGTGCCATTCAAAAAATTTAAAGCACGGATCTGATAGAGGACTTTGAATTTTGTACTCGAAAAATAATGCCATTCTAATTCGTGGTTAAGAATAATCCTACAAATTTAAAATGTTTTCCAATTAAAATTTGAAAATTCCTTTTCAGTGAATAATGTTCAGGGAATATAAGAAATTTTGTTGCCATGACAACAAAAATGGCTATTCTGTCAATTATTAGTCTTATATTAAATTCTAATTTCAATAAAAAAATTCTTTTAAAAAAATTGAAACTTTAAAATCTTTAAGAAAAGTTTAAAACTTTTTGAAATTTTGAAAATAAAATAATAAGAAGCTTTTGGCATATTTTAATAATTAATAATAATTTAGAAGATTTGTTTTCGTTTACTAAGAGAGGTGAAGTTATCCAACTAAATAATTTCTGATTTGAATATGACATTATATTAATGATTTTTCAGACAAATTCTTTTGGTTTTTATAAAGAAAACACTTATTCAAAAAAATTATATTGGACTTTTCATAATTAATTAAAAGAAATTCACAAAATTTAAAAATAAAAAATTTTAAAAAATAGGATTTTTTTTTTAATAAAAACTGTATAAACTAAATAAATAGCATTATTAAACCATAAATTTGAATAAATTTCAAGTATATTAATTTTATTTCTTGTATATATTTATTTAAGATATAAAAAAAATGTTTTTTTTTTAAATAATATTAGTTATTAGTTATTTGCCTCAAACTTAAACCCACAATTGGGGTTGTGAAGTTCAGTTCAATTTGATCGTTTCGATTCAGAAAAATTTGAATAACTTTTTAACTATAAGGAATAATTTAGTTCTGTAAAATGCTTAATGTTTAAGCAACTTTGCTTAATCCGAAACTATATGCCTGCAAAAACTATGCAATATACTTGCACAGTTGATTAGAATACTTTTTAATGGCAAAATGAAATGATCGAATTGAAACGAACTTCACAACTTCGATTTTTTTATTTGAAATTACAATTTCAATTTTAAGTTTTCAGTGAATCAGTTTTACATGATTTTTCGACTATAATGTAATGCTATCCTGGAATTTCGATTCTTAACTCTACATTAAAACATAAAAAAGGGCGATTTATTATTTTTTAACTAAAATTACTTAAAAAAATTATTTTGCTAATTTTGCATAATTGATATTATTCTTATTAATTTTCTACATCGTATTAAAATTAAACTTAATTTTATTAAAAAACTAAGCATCAGCTTATTCAATCAATTTAAAGGCTCTTGTCATAAAAGACAGGCTAACACTTCTTTTATTTGATTTTAAAATCTTTTATAAATTTAAAAAAAAATGTTGTTAATAAAATCATTTAAAAAAGTAAAAAATTGAAATATTTAAGTTAAATTTTTTGAATTTTTTTTTATAATATCTGTAAATATCAAATTAATATAATTGAATATTGAATGATTGAATGTTGCAAACTTCAACATTGGTCTCTAGATTACAAAGCTATTCATCAGTCTTGTAAAAAAAATCCAAATGTTTTTTCACCATTTGCTGTTTTTGATGCTAAACTAGACATAAGCTTATTAACGTTTAAGTTGATTTATAGCAATTTTTTGAACCTGAGAAGGTTGTTTGGTGGTCCAATTTAAATTTAAAAGCCTTGGAAGGGAAAAATATTTTTTTTTAAATATAATTAAAATATATTTTTAAATAACGTAATTGCTCGATTTTAGTGACATGTCACTATAATTGGGTATTCGGCTATAGTGACATGTCACTATTTATCGAACACTGGTTTTCATTTTGACCTTTTTCGACTAATGCGACATGTCACTATAGTCGAAAAAGGCCTAAAAATGACGATTTTTACAAAATTTAGTGTCTAAGTTAGTGACATGTCACTATAGTCAAAAAAGAGGCTTAAAATGTCGTTTAAAATTGTAAATTATGAGTAAAAAAAGTTTAGTTTTGATAGATTTGTTTTTTTTTAATTAATATAACAACATAAATTAATATATTTGGATAATAATCCATTCTTGTAATATACAAAAATGGCCACAAAAATATTGTTAAAAGGCATAAAAATTGTATTAATAATAATAATATAAAATATTAATATTGAACTTTATATAACGTAATTGTCCGATAAATATGACATGTCACTAACAAATTTAGTGACATGTAATATTTCAGTGAACACTGATTTTTTAAAATTGAAATATTCGCTTTTAGTGACATGCAACAAAAAGCAAATATGCATAAATATTGCTATTTTTTATGAAAATGTTATGCATATTCGCTTTTTGTTGCATGTCACTAAAAGCGAATATTTCAATTTTAAAAATCAGTGTTCACTGAAATATTACATGTCACTTAAATAGGGTTACTCTGTTTTAGTGACATGTCATATTTATCGGACATTTACGTTAGTTAAAATTAAAAAATAAAATAAGTTAAAATTAAACTTAATTTTATTAAAAAACTAAGCATCAGCTTATTCAATCAATTTAAAGGCTCTTGTCAAAATTAAAAAATAAAATAAGTTAAAATTAAACTTTATTTACAGCGGTTCTAATAAAAACGTAGCGCCAACACTCCGGCCGGCATAAGCCTGCCGGTCATGCCGTCAGACAGATCCTATTCAGGCGTTCAATATTTTATTTAGAAAAAAGTTTATTTATTTTTTATAAAAAATTTTAAAAAAAAAGACTTCATTTTTTTCATATGATATTAATTTTTTAGTTTTCTAAGCTTTTACCAAATGTTGTTGATAAAATTTAATAAATTCGAAAAATGTATTTAATGTTTTTAGTATATTTCATGCGTCGAATGCATCATCATGAAACTAAGTTTTTAGTTAAATTCATATTATGTACCAAAATGTTTTATTTTTGTAAGCTAAAAAAAATGATCTTCTAATGCATAAAATTTGGTGCAATGAATTATAAGGTAAGTCTAAGAAATAATTAAAATTTTTAAAGCCTTTAAAAATTTAATATATATATTTTATATATAGTATGATATTTTTTGTTGATTTACAATAGATATATTGAGTACTAAATGGAAAAAAATTTGGTTTAATTTTTTGTGTTTCAATTACAAAATGTATCCAATGTTGAAATAACATAGAAAAAGAGCGATGTTTCAAATATTTTTTTCAATTTCAAATAATAAAATAATTTTAAGTTAATATTGAAAGCATTTTCATATTTGAAATTAAACTCTCCAGTGAAATAGAATGAGTTTAATTTTTAATTGAAAATCTTAAAAAAATATTTAAAATTCTTTATTTAACTTTTAAATAATTTACTTATTTATCTGTACCTCTACCGAACTTCAGAATAAAAATGTGTAAAACAAAAATATTAAAAATAAAGTTAAATAAGATAAAATAATATAAAAAATAATTAAAAAGAAAAAAAAGATAAAAAATTTATTGTTTTTTTTTAATATTCAATCGTTGAAAAACTTGGTCTAGTCGGATACATGTTATTTATTTATTTATTTGTTTATCTGTATCGAGCTAGAGTTTAAAAAAAAAATAAAAGAATAATATAAAAAATAAATTTAAGTAAAATAAAAAAAAGTAAACAATGTAAGATAAAATAAAATAAAAAATAAAGTAAAAAGGATTATAATAAACGAAATCAAAAAAATACATGAACCATAGTTTACCTTTTATGCAAACAATTCTTGTTCTCGGGATTTGTGAACTATAAGTTCACCAATTTTTTTTGTTCACGTAAAGGTGAGCCAAAATAGAATTAAGTGATCAAATGTCAAATTAGGTGAAAAACTTTAATATTAGGTGAACAATTTTTATATTAGGTGAACAATTTTTAGTTTAGGTGAACTAATGGTTCACAAAACCTGAGAACAAAAATTGTTCCTGTAATAGATGAACCATAGTTCATCCAACCGACTATACCCAAAAAACTTTTTTTTTCTTTAAAAACTTTTACTTTAGTGATAATTGAAGTTCGTTTGATGCGATTTAACAAATGCTCAATTTTAAAAAAATGCAAAACAGAGCTTAGATGGTTTTTTAAACAACAAATATTATCTTCATATCTCAAACTCAAAGTAAGAATTTATAAAAAAAACAAAGATTTTAATGTTTGCAATATTAACTTAAAATTATTTTTTATTTGAAACTGAAATTTGAAACATCGCACTTTTTCAATATTATTTCAACATTGGATACATTTTGTAATTCAAACACAAAAAATTAAACCATTTATTAATCAAAATCTTTTTTTTGCTTAAAATTTTGTTCAAAGAATCATTATTCACTCGTTTTAAAGGAGACTTCCGTCAATCTAGATTAATACACCTCTTTTTGATTCTCGTGATAGAAAATGAAAATTTTAAATATTTGATATTTAATTTTGAAAATTTATATTTTATGAGATTTTAAGTAATTAAATTTATAAGTATATTAACAAAAATTAAAAGAAATTTGATTTAAGTAAGTCATTTTTTCTTTTAATTTATTAAACAAATTCTGATACTTTAAATATTGAAATTGAATTACCAAAAATAAACTATAATTATTTTTATTTAGATAAATTCACGTGATTTTAAACACTTATATGTGCATAATTAAAAATTTTATTTCAAATTAAATGCTTTGAGAATAATGAAAGATTGATTTTTATTTTTTGATTATTTTGAGTTTTAAGAAAATAAAAAAATCTTAAATTTTATCCGTATTTTAACGTTTTTTATGTCCAATACTCAAAATAAATTTGACCAACTTTCTACACATTCGGACTTGGATTCAAGAGCTGAGTCAAATGATGTGATCTTTGAAAATGGTTTTGACTCCTCACATTCTACCAATGAATCGCCATTACTTCAAACTTTTAGTCAAGCTCTTAATGTACTATTAACCTCTATCTACTAAACTAATTTTTAGAATCTAAAAATTTTTAGGTTAATGAAGATTTAGATAATGAGCCAAAATCAAGTGATATCGAATCAAACTTTGTGCTCAATCAGCGAGAATTCGATGATAACGATGAAAAATCGGTAGATGATTCAAACAAATTAGATGTTTCTCTTGACAATGATGAGTCTGATTTACCTATTGAACAAGAAGATGAATGGCGATCTCAATCGAAGCATATTTTCATATTGAGTGAATCGGGAAAACCTATCTATTCTTTGTGAGCGTTTAAAATTGTTTAAAATTAATAAAGTTAATTTTTTAATCAAAATTTTTATCTAAAGACATGGCAATGAAGTTAAATTGATAGCTTTTATGGGTCTTTTACAAGCTTTGATTTCAATAATAGAATGCGACAATGACAATAGATTAAACTATGTATTAGCTGGCGAGCTTAAGATTGTATTTTTGCACCAAAGTCATCTTATTTTAGTTTGTATTTCAAATGAGGCTGATAAATGCGTCGAGCAACTTCAGCTAGAATTAGAATACTGCTATAATCAAATAATTAGCGTAATTTTAATAAATCAATTTTAAAAATGCTTATTTGAATTTTCCTGGTTAGGTGGTTACGCTTTCTTTGATTGAAAAAATATTTTCAAAACATCATAACTATGACCTGAGAAATAAGCTGAGTGGCACAGAAAAATTACTCACCAACATAATACACCGCTTTAAAAATGACTATGGAATGCTCCTAAATTGTGTTAATTCCTATCCACTTCCACAAGAAAATCGAGACCAGGTTTCAAAACTTGTTGCTCAGCAAATTGCTCCATTACGTTCAGTCATATTTGGTTTATTTTTGTTCGAAAATAAACTAGTCTCTTTAATTCGGCCAAAAAGCCGGAATATACACCCAGTTGACGTTCATCTATTAGTAAATGTGATCACTGGATTTGATACACCAAAAAGCGTCGAGTTCACTTGGTATCCAATTTGCTTACCGAATTTTGACAAAAATGGCATTATGTATGCCTACATTTCGCATCTAGATGAGTCGTGCCAGACTTGTTTGATCCTTTTGACCGGAATGTGTGACGAGGAACAGTCGATTGAACTAAATGAATGCAGAAAAAGGATCCAACAAAAAATGCAAAGTCAGAATTTAATTCAACTAATGAATTCAAAACTAAAAGATAGTTCATTGAAATTGGATCAAATCGGAGTTAATGAGCTAAAACACTTTTTGTATAAAGATAACAAAATTTTTCAGTATTTTTTATCTGATTATGCACTTCCATATGCAAACAATGCCAGTGAGCAGCAGCGAATATTTGATATGTACCAGAAGCTGTATCATAAACTTCACAATAAGACTAATTCTCTGAGGATAATTTATTTGCAAAAAAAGTATGAAACTATTCTTGGATGGCAGACAAGTAGTTTTGAAATATACGCTACTTTCTCGCCACTAGTAACCAAAGAAATAGCTATAATCGCTGTCAATAAACTGTTGGAATTCACTCAAAAAAATAAATCGAAAATCTTTCTCAGTTCAATGCCTACTTTGCCACGGTAATTCAAAATTATAATTTTTTATTCTAACCTTTTATAAATAAAGCATAGTATATTTTTATACTACAAATTTTTCTAATTTTATTTAAAAATTTATTTTTTTAAAGGTGAACCCAATTATTTTATCCATTTTTTTTCAAATAAATTTTATCAATCATCAAAATCCCTTTTATTCATAAGAAATAGACTGAATTGTTTTTTTTATTTTTTTTAAATATTAACTATAACTAAAAACTATTTGATTAACCGGTGATCAAATTAACATTTTCCTGTCGACATAGTTAACCTTTGATTTTAAATTAGGCCACTCAATTGTAAAATCCTCAATTTTGATAAATGCTATTGAATTTTTCAAAAATTTTAAATGACAGAAAAAATAATTGATCTATTTAGATTTAAAGGCGGAAGAATCTATTTATTGGTTAGGAAATAAATGGTAAATATTGCAAAGGACCACATCTTTGTTTTTTTCTCATATTTAAGAGAAAAAATTTTTAAAAACATTTTAATATATAAATTAAGATGATTGAAATGTTTAAAATTTTTTATAAAGGGAATTTACATTTATAATTTATTGATATTAATGTGATAGTCAATCATTAAAAGATATTTTTCAAGCGGTTAGAAAAAGTATATTTTAATTTTTTGAAACTAAAGAAAAACTTTTTTTAAGCATTCCTGTTAATTATTTTTTTATTTAAAAAATAATAATTTGAAATTGTTATTTGTTTAAAAATAAAAGGTATAAAAATTATAAAATAACTGATATGTCGTTATTGTCGAAAACTGTAAATAGAAAAAAAATGGCATTTTTGGACCATTTTCGATTTTAAAGACATAATATTATTTAATTTTAAAAACCGATAAGAAACGACATGTTTTTATTTCTATTGCGACATGCCGTAAAAATAGTGCAAATACGTTGAATGAAGAAAATTTAAATAGGTATGCTTGTAATATTTTAATTATTTAATCATCATTAGCAAAAAAATTAAACTTCCTTTAACAATTTTCTAAAAACAATCGCATAAGTAAAAGAAAGGACAATTTTCATGAATAATGAATTTTCTTTTGTTAGCATGAAATTTAAAACTTACTTTACTTGCAATTATTAGTGGTGTAATAAAAGATGAGCAATGCTATATGCAATATCTTTCTGATTGAAATTATTTTTTTTATTTTTTTTGTAAAAATTTAATGGCGTTTCTTATTACAAAATATTTTAGTTTCGTGCACAGCTTAAAAATTAAATAAATAAATTTTTCATTAAAATTTTTTTTAAATTCACAGAATCTTATTTTTCAGAGAAAAAATCGATTCAAAAAATCTTAATTTCGATTAAAAATGTGGCATTAAATTATAATTATGGGGCTAAAACTTGTAATTTACCGGCAATGCGAAATTTTAATACAAAAATTACAAAAAATAAAAACTTTATAATTTTTTTCTAAATGTTCAAAAATGGTTCTGTAAGGAGTTTTTGCAGAGCTTGGAATTCGTTTTTACATATTTTTACAATACTGTAATCCTTACAGAACCATTTTTGAACAATTAGATAGAAATTATAAAGTTTTTACTTTTTGAAAAGCAATTTTTGTATTATAAAAATATATCATATTTTTTAAAATACCATTATATTTGAAAAAAGATATGAGGTAGACGGCATAATTGCCTAAAAAAAAGAGGCCAAACGCCGACGTCTTCTCAAATTAAATTGATTATTATTTATAGAACATTTTTTATTTATTGTTAAAGATTTTAAGGCAAATTGAAGTTCGTGATCAAATTTAAATTTCAAATCAAAATTTTAAGTTTTTGATTTAAATAAAAAGGTAGTTTCTGTAAATTTTTTAATAATGAATGATTAAACTTTATTAAACATTGTTTGTTTAATCTATAATTAGTTGGAATATTATATGAATTTTTATCTGAAGTAAATTGAAGTAAATTTTTAATCAATATTTTGAAATTTTGCAATACAAAATTTAAATTTGTTTCGCCGAAATATATTTTAATCAATATTTAATTATCATTTAAATTTTTATTTATTTGCGTTTATTTGAGCAATAATTTGGATATCTAAATGTCTATTTTAAATTTGTCTTTTAAGTTTTCAAGTAAAGATTTTAGAAGAATCAATTAAAGGTCAATTAGAAAAAAAAGATTTGTTTTTTTAATTAAAATAAAAAACATCTTATGTTTAATTTTAGAAATTAATAAAAATCTAATTTCATCATTTTTATTAAGATTTTAATTAATTTAAAATATGATCATTTGATTATGATCATGAACTTCAAGTTGCCAGATTTTAAAACTGCTGAGGTGATTAAATTTCGATTCTCCTTTACTATGAGACAGATGAAAACTTTAAAAAGTCATACCAAAATACCCATTGTTTCTAAAAATTATATTTAAATTTTAAATAAAAAATATTTGTAAATTTTTACATTTAATAAATAAAATATACAAGTCTTTTTTTTTGAAATTTTCTATAGTATTGAATTGTACATTAAAGATGTGCAATGTTTTCAATTGAAAAAGTATCAAATTTGTTATATTTTCTTTTTTTATATTTTGGCACATATTTAAGAATTAAAAAAAATTTACCTAAATTTCAAGCTAAATATAAACTTTTTTCAGACTTGTGTATAAGTCGCAGTTTTGAGTCTTAGTCACAAAAATTGAAAAACAGAGAAATTACTTATTAAATTTAGTTTAAAAGGTAGTAACAGTGGTCTTACCGAATAAATTAAATTTGTGGTTGGAAAAATGTCCTACTCTTTTATCTTGAAGTTGATGATCAATTCAAAATATCATTTACATTCATAAAGTTTATTTTTAGATATTAAAATAAATCTTTGATTTATTTAAATAATTTTAAAGTAATATGATTAACATGTTATGAAGATTTAAAAAACAAAAAAAATAAAAAAAAATTTTCTCAATCCATTGATAATATTGATTTTTTTAACAATTTTAATTTATTTAGCTGATTTTTTGTAAAGTTTATTTTCATTTTTTTAACTTATTTAATTTCGTTTGTAAATTTAATTTTGAATGCTAGATACAAATACTTTAGAAAAAAAATATTCAAATAAACTTTACAAAAAATCAGTTAATATATTATATTTAAATATAAAAATCGTTTTTAACAATGGATTGAGAAAATGTTTTTTCAAATTTTTTTTGTTTCTTAAATCTGCATAACATGTTAATCATGTTACATTAAAATTATTTAAATAAAATCAAAGATTTTTTTTTTAATCTTAAGAAAAACTTTTTGAATTGAAATGATGTTTTGAATTGATCATCAACTTCAAAATACTTTAATAGAACTTTTTTATATCCCAGATAAAAATAATCAAAGCTATACAATTCAGAATAAAGCCATTGACTTGACTAAAGACTTGAGACTATAAAAAAGTCAAGGCTTTGTTAAGAAAAAATTAAGACACAAATTTAGTACATTTAAGTTTTTGTACATTGTTCTGTACCTTAGTCGCTTATAATGTAGAAGAAGGGGCAAAGTCGAAACAACGAGATTTAAGTTATTATAATTGTGCAGTTAATTAATTTTAAAAAAAACATGCAGTTTTTATTAAAATCTACATAATTCGAAGTTTGTTATATGACAGCGACACCTTTTTTGTCTTATTTAAATTAAAGACATTTCGAAATAATTTCATAGCATCAAACTATATCATGAGTATATATAATTTTTTATAAAAATAAATTAGACGCATTTATTTAAAAATTAATTTCAAAATCACACAAAATTTTTTGCCAAAAAATTTAGCAAAATGCAAAGCTTACTTTGTTCAAGACAAATTTTTTGTCACGAAGCAACAAAAAAGAAATTATTATTTTTTCCTAATCATATTAAAAAAAAGGAATACCAAATTCATGTTTTTCGAGTGCAGTTTTTTCAGCACATATTACTTGAAATTAGTTTATATTTATAAACTAAATTTCGAAATAAAATTTTATTATTATCCCAACACCAAATCACATATATTTTATTCTTTTAGACAGAAAAATACTAAGAACAAAAAAAATTCACCATGAGCAAAGACACTCGCATCTACATCGGCAATCTGCCCCAAGACATCCGAACAAAAGAAATAGAGGACCTATTCTACAAGTATGGCAAAATAAAGTACATAGACCTGAAGAACCGCAAGGGCCCACCATTTGCATTTGTCGAATTCGAAGACGCCCTGGATGCCGAGGACGCGGTCAGAGGCAGAGACAACTATTTGTACGAGGGCCACAAGCTCAGGGTCGAATTTCAGAAAGGACCGCGCAATCGCGGTGCCGGAGGGCCGCGCAGCGGACCGCCGACTCGGCGATCCGACTACCGGTGCATCATCACAGGCCTGCCGCCCACAGGCAGCTGGCAGGACCTCAAAGACCACATGAGAGAAGCTGGCACTGTGTGCTACGCGGACGTGTTCAAAGATGGCACTGGTGTCGTCGAGTTTGTCCGCTATGAAGACATGAAATATGCTCTGAAAAATTTGGACGACACCAAATTTAGGTCTCATGAGGTAACAAAATTTTCTAAACTAATGCTGTCTACTAATTGAAATAAATACGTCTTTAAACTGTTCCTTTAGCGGACACCTTAGAGGGAGCCGAAGCTACCATTACTCTCAACGAGCATCGGTTAAACCGGGACTTATTTCTATTTTTTTATACTCAGACTTGAGTCTTCAGCTGATGTAATTGATCATTGTCAGGATTTGTTAGGAGAGCTACTGAGGAACAGTCTGAGGATGCCTTAATACCGGATTTAAAATCTTTGGGTTTTTAGAGTGCCGCGTAGCCAAGCCTTTCTGACTTTTTCTAGTTTTTTAATTTGATTTTATGTTTAGGGAGAGACGAGCTATGTGCGAGTGAGGGCCGACGTAAAGTCGCGGTCTTACTCGAAGAGCCGGTCGAGATCGGTGTCTAAAACTCGGCGCAGGGAGAGAGGCTCGCCGACATACTCGCCGATGCGCCGCTCTCGCTCTAGATCGACCAGTCTGGACGACTCGAGGCGAAAGCGAGCCAAAAAGTCAGCGACTCGCTCGAGGTCAAGGTCGTACAGATCGAGGTCGCCCGCCAGACGAACCAGGTCCAAGACCCGGTCCGAATCGAGGACTAAGAGTGAGTCGAGATCGAGATCGAGATCTGCCAGTGTTGAGACGGGCAAAAAAAATGGTCCGGACAATCGGGAGTCAAAGTCAAGATCGAGAACACGGTCCAAGAGCCCAGACAATTGAGAATGTGTAAAAATTAGAGGAAATACAATTTTGATTGATTACCAAGGATCATTTAGTCATAAAATTTTGTGCATGATCCTTTTTAATTTTGTTAAATTAATGTTCTATTTGTTTTATCAAAAAAAAAAAAAAATGACTTTTTTTTGTTTAATTTTTTTCTCTTAATGAACGATTAAATAATTATTTTTTCTTTTGGATTAATTAAATAAAAAAAAATCTAAAAAAAATTTTTTTTTTATTAATAAATAAAATTTTGAAAAATTTTTTTTTTGTTTGCTGTTGAATTATTCTAGTTTGTTGATTGGAAAAAACATGGTCGGTAGTTTTTATAATTTTTGAACTCACAGTGCTGTTTTGATAAAGCTTGGTATTTAAAAATTCAGCGATTTTTTTCAATGGATCCAATCGTTTAACATGATGTGTAAAAGCTAGCTAACTATAAAGGAAAAAAATTATTACCTTATTAAAAAAAACCTTATTTTGATTTTTAAAATTATAAAATAGCTTTATCTCGGTAAGAAAATAAATAAATAAATATGTAATTTGAAGTTTTCCTTAAAAGAATATACAAATTTTTATGGGTTTACTATTAAAGGGAATATTTATTTCTGAAAATTGATCTTTTAGAAATTTAAAACTTAATTAATAAAAAAACATTAAAAATTATTTATCAGGCATTGTCATTTTAGATTCAAAAGTTTCTTTGTTAATGCTGTAAAACCTCAAAGACAACCCCATGGGGTTTTGGTGTACAATGATTGAGTTGCAAGCTAATAAATATTATTTAAATTAATAAAATTTTAACTCGAGATAATATCAAAAATATTTATTTTATTAGGTGGGCTTTTCTAAAAAAATAGATAATTTTAGATTGGGATTTAAGTATTGTGGTTTCTAAAATAATACAAAAAACTGAAAGGAATCTAAAATAGATAAAAAAGCATTTTTGGCATGAATTTAAATGTGAAAAAATTTACGTAGTATAAGCTTATAATCATTTTCAATTTTTTCATCCTTTTAGACTATATGATAAATTAAAATAAAGCACATTGAGATAATAAGTGAAATTATAAGGTTAGTTTTTTATTTTTTTTATAAGCCATGAGGTTAAAGTGAAAATGAAATTTAAAAAAGTTAGGGTTTTAACCGAGTCCTAGGTGTCTTAGGCTTATTGTTATTTATACACCAGAACCTCGGGGTAATTTGCAAGGATTTATGGTAGGTTTACCATTCCCCATAGTTTTTTATGATAAAAAAAATATTCACTAAGAATAAAAATTTTGATACTAAACACAAATGCTCTAAATTTCTAATTACAAAACTAAACCCATATCATTGTCCACATCGCTTGGATTGAAGAAATGGGTTCTCTAGTTGGATTTATTTTTTACGCTGAAAATGGTAAAACAGCGACACTAAATGTAAAATAAGGAATTTTTTAGATAGGTCTAGTCACTAGTTTTTCAAAAAATTGCAATTTTAGGAATTTGAATATACTCATATTATCTGAGGTAGATAACGGTCAAAGATTATTTAATATTGATACCTAAAATTTTTTCCAAATAGAATAAAAAATTGAAAAAACGTGAAAAACACAATTTTTTTGCTTTGGTCAAATTTGGCCCGTCCTGGTCGTTAAGACATTTTTTTGATCTGGCACGATTTTTTTTCCATCTTACATTTTTCAATAAATCTTAAAGTAAAAAGCTAAAAGAAATTGGTTTTATTATGTTTTTAGCCTTAATACATTCTGAGAATCTCTTTTCCTAAAAATTTAGTTAAATCGAATTAAGTTAAATTTGTAGATCTTTCCTTAATCAATATCATAAAACCATTCTTAGTTCTTTTTTGGCCTATTAAAGAAATCGGCTCCCTAAAAATATAAGACTTCCCTTATAATAACTTTTTTAAAATAAAATTTTTCAATTTTCTTATCTTTCAATGATTTTAGAAAATTTTGAAAAAATATTCAATTTGAAGAAATTTTTAAAAATTTAAGCGTAATAATTTTGATAAATTTAATTCTAATTAAGCAATTTATTTAAAATTTTAGCAAAAAATATAACTACTACTACTATTTCTAAAATCTTCATTTGGAAATTTAAAAAAAAATTTCAAATAAAAAAATATGAAAGTCTTAAAAAAAAACTTAAAGAATTCCTAGAGAACCTAGTAATTTACCATTGAATTATGTACTTTAATAGGCCAAAATAGAACTAAGAATGGTTTTATGATATTGATTAAGGAAAGATCTACAAATTAAACCTGATTAGATTTTACTAAATTTTTAGGAAAAGAGAATGTATCAGAATGTATTAAGGCTAAAAACATAAAAGTGAACGAATAAGCACAAAAGTTACTACTATTTTTTGAAAGTTTTTTATAAAATTAGTCTTCATAATGTTATGATTAATATCCAATATTACGTATTAAAATGCAACAAAGCTTAGCGTTTACAAATTTTATTTTATTAAATTGGTACTTTGCAGTAATAGAAGGACAATAAGATGATTTCAATAGTCATATTTTTAATCTTTAGTTGAAATATTTTTTTGATAAATTTTGAAATTGGTTTCTGTAAATAAAAATGAATATTTTAAAATAAAACTTATGTTATTCATACCTAATTTTTCTAAACAGAAACTAAAGATTTGAAGCTCAATAATTAATCAAGAAAACAATACATTTTTCAATTTTATTTAAAAGAAAAAATTATTTTGTAAATTTTTGTAGTTTTTCTAACAAATTTATGTACTGTTGATGTTCATAAGTGGTTGAAAATAGTGCTAATTCATTAGCAAACTTTTCACCAACTCCCCTTTCGTCTAATAAATTAAGTAGTAAATCATACAAATTTTCATCCAAAACCGAACAATCTGCAGTATACACATTTTCATTCCATTCTCCATTGTGAATAGCAAATTCATCTATTTGAAAATCCTCAGCAGCTTCTTTGTCAGCTTCTTCAGCAGGTAAAAAGGAGCATCCAAAAGCTAAAGTTTGGTCACCACGTTTTACTTCAATTGAAAAAGTTGGTCTTGATTTCAGCTTTTAAAATCGCAAACAATTTCAATACAATTAAAAAAAGAAGCCTTAAACTTACTTCTGTTCCTTGATTTTTGTTTTCCACTGGCTGATCGACTCCAGCTTCGGCGTTATCAAGAGAACCGTTGACATTAAATTTGATGGTTATTTCCTCGTCATTGTGCTTCTTTGACAGAGTCACATTTGGTCCGTCAGTTTTTGTATTAAAACCAGTAACTGAGAGGGATCCCTTTTGCTCCTTTTGAGCTTCTTGCTCTTGTTTAATCTCTTCATTCAAAAAATTTGACAAATCTTTCATTACATTGGAATTTCTTATACAAGATGTGCTAAAGGCTCTAGTAGCAAACTTATTATTCAAATTAAGAATTTGGTTTATTTGAACTTTTTTATTCAAATTCGGAATCAAAATTTGAATTTTGGTTAAATTTCGAATACTTTTGAGCATAAATCTCGATGCCATTTTTACTATTAATTTTTTTTAATCTAAAGTATTTCAGAAATAATATTGCTTTTTGAAAAATCTAGAAAGTCAAGTTTTTTAAAAAAGACATTGTAATATTGAATCATTTTTTTAAGTAAAAATTTTAAACTCTACTCAGAAATATTTCAAATATCTTGAATTTAAGATGAAAATTTGCATTCAAATCCTTACAAAATCCCATTAATCAAGCTGAAAATAATTTGTCTTTAAATTATAAAATACTCATGGTTTTTAAAATTTATTCTTTATTGACATTTTTCTTTTATCAATGAATTAAAAAAAATCTCTTGTTTCGAATTTGAAGATTTTGGGATTCTTTGATTTTCAACTCGATTCAGTAACCTCTGTGTCAGGTCGGAGCCGTTGCTCATAAAGGTACTGGGAAAGGAGATAAGCGCCTCCCCATTTTCCGCTAGGATAGAAAGGGACTTATTATTTATCACTTGAATAGAATATGTGAAATTAAGATTTTGCAAAATACGGTCCAAGAATACAGAATATTTTTCAAGAATGCATTTGAAGTAAAGTATCAAAACTTAACAATGTCTAAAAAACAATTTTTAAAAAAGAAAATATTATTAAATTTTTCAAATCTATTTATTTTTAAATTAAATTCATTTAAAAAATTATAATTCGAGAATTTTTATATATATATATACATATAAAATGATTTTTGATAACTTTTGAAAAGATTATTTTTTGCATTTTATTTAAATAATTTTCTTTTAAATAATTTAAATTCAAATTCGAAGTTGATAGCTTCAATGACATAAGAAATTTTCTAGGAAAATATGGCTTATTTGCTTTTCAACATAGAATTTTTGATAAAATATTATCTTTTGTCTTTAAAAGGCTATTTTTCCATG
Source organism: Brachionus plicatilis (assembly GCA_010279815.1). NCBI lineage: Eukaryota > Metazoa > Rotifera > Eurotatoria > Ploima > Brachionidae > Brachionus > Brachionus plicatilis. Next base: position 338,225 of record QEOQ01000493.1, on the reverse strand, counting down.
ATTCGCCCGAAAATTCAAGAAAGAAATGACTCAAACAGACTAAAACACAATATAAGGACTAGCAATAATCTGATTGAACCGATGTCAAAAAATGATGAAAAGCTTTGTGATAAAGAGATCAATGTTGTAGTTTGCAACATTCAAGCTTTCTATATTTAATAATTTCGGTTTGATTTTTACAGAATTTTAAAAAATTCAAACCATTTAATTTTAATACTTCAATGTTTTGCTTTTTTAAATTTATTTTTTCATTTTTCAAAAAAAGAAAACAAAATATAAAGTTTAAATCAATTATTTTAATTTTTTATTTTTAATTTGTAATAGTTTTTTTATAAAATTAAAAAAATTAAGTGTTTATCGGTCTTTCATGATATGGGCTTTAGCCTGTTTATTAACCTTGAATTATAAATATATAAAAAAGGTAAAAAGACCATTATTTTCTGAAATCAAAAAATAGTTTAAAATAAATCTTGATTTATTGTTTATTTTTTCAGATTTTTCAAAAATATTAAAATTTAATTCATTATTGGTTTTGAAATTTTATTTATTTAAAAATCGAAAATCCCAAACTCAACATCAAATAACATTATATTTATATTAAAGAGTTAAATTAAATTTTTAATTAATAAAATTAACATCCATTAATTTTAAGAATGACATTTATATTGCTGATATATTCAGCCACCATTACTTCTTTTTTGTTCAATTAGTTCGTTCTTTCCCGGCTGCAATATATGAAAAAACACATAAAACTGCATAGCATATCTGACTTGCCTTTGTAAAAAAAATAAGTTTTCTCATTTTTTTAAAAATGAAATCGGTCACAATCAAAAATCCACAACCAAGTAAAAGAAAACTAAGCTAAATGATCAAGCATTTTTAATGGGACAAAAGGGTTGATATCGAGCAACAGTAAGAAGCTTTGGTGAATAGTTTTGGGATTTTAGATTTATGAGCTTTCAATTACTTAAGTTGTGAATCATTAAAATACAACAACTAAGTAGTACAAAATAAAAATTCGAACTCGTCATCCGTCTAAAAACGGACTGATAAATAAGCAAGAAATGGGATAATGGATTTAGATTGAAAAATTTTAGAACAAATTAGAATTTTAAATAATTTATTTTCTTGAGATAAATTTAAATATTTAAATGATAAAATTATCTAAAATTAAATATTTTTGTACATAAATAAATATTCATGGAAGAACTTAAACAATAATTGCCTGAGAAAAAAATTAAAATAACAAAAAATACAAGTAAATTTTCATCGGTATCATAATCATAAAAAACTTAAAGAAAAAGCCAAAAATCTCTTCATAAATTATCATTATATTGTTCACCAGTATAGTAATCTGTTATTATCATTTTCAATGCAATAATTGAGATTTTTATGTCAAAGACTTTTAGAAAAGACTTGACGATTTAAGGCACGAATACATTTTTTATTATTATTGCATTTTTGTTATTAGAACACTAATGACACGATGAAACGCAAATATTGCCAAAGAAGCCTAAAAACATTAAATAAATATAACATTTAAACAATATACAAATAAAATTTAAGCAATTAAATGATTTAAAAAATACTCACCATTGTTGACTTATATTTCCTAATGACGATTTGCTTTATTTTTGGATCTAAATAAAAAATTAGAATTAATTTTTTTTTACTTAATATTTGAAAAGTAAAAATATCTTAGGTCAGCCGAAAACTTGAAAAGGTTTTCAATGTCAATATTATAAAGAAAAATAGTTTTTTTAAAGTTTTTATAGCAAAAAAATCGATTTAATTCATTAATCTAATAGCAATACTAAGATTAAGCAAATATTATGAAAATAAATTAAATATCTGATCTTATCAGAAAAAATTCGACAGAATTAAACAATAAAAAATTTAATGATAAATAATTTAACATGAATATTTTAAATATTTTTAATTTATCAATTGAATGTAATTATTTAAATGTAACTAAATGCCGAATCCTGAATTATTTTTTTAAGTATTTTAATTGACTAATTAAAAATAATAAAATTTTAGTGAAATTTCTAAAATAATAAATAACCAATAATTAAAATTAAAATTTTTTTATAATAAGTGTTGTTTGATAATGATAGAATATTAATATTATATATTCCTTTGTTTTTTAATTTTATGTTATTTTTGATTTTGGTTGATTTTTAATAATTACAATTATAACTTTATGAATCAAAAAATAATAAATAAGCTTACCAAATTCTTCTAACACAAAAATATCATCTTTTTGTGTAGTACATTTTCTAACTCGTTTTAATTCAATAAACTCTTTATTGTCTTCAAATTTAATACCAATACCATCCATACTTATTTCGAGGAATCCGTTTTCAGTATTCTTCAAATTGGTGATAGGAAATTCGCCTCCAAGTTCTGAAATATTTGGTGAAATATTCGAGCTGGCAAGTGTGCTATTTAGACGCGAAACAGCCTTTTCCATTGCTTCTTTAATCGAGAAATACAAGTCACGACACTGGAAAAAATAAATTTATTTTATTTTAATTTTTAATTTAAATATTTTTTGATACTTTTTTTGTATAGAATTTAGTTAATTGTGTCTCGCCATTACTCTTACACCATAGACACAAAACTTTAGTTTTGGGGCAATAGGTCATGTTAACTAGCTTTTCAAACCACCATCTTTGGCAAATTTCTCCTTTTACACTTCTCAGTATCATGCAATCGTCACAAACTTCCATAAAAAGCATTTCACCCTTGTTATCTGTTCCCAAATGAACCGCAAATGTTTGCTTTTGCATTAGTCGACTCCCAGCAGGTCTTAAATCCACATCATTACCCCCCTTAATTTTAGATTTATTAAAAAAATCGTTTAAATAAATTAAACAAAAATTTACAAGATATTCAATGCAGTCCAATAATTCGTTAACTTGCTGACTCATTGAGAGTCCAATATGGCATTTTCCCAACATTCTTCTAATCTTGCGCCTTATTTCATCTTTGCTTACTCTCATCATAATCATATAAGCGATTAGATTATAAAGCATTACAGCTAATAAATGATCTTCATCAAACTCGAGTCTTTTTCGCTCTGTATTGCCTAATTGACTGTATCTTTCCATCATTTCAGACGGTCCTTGATCGAGCCCGATTATATCTCGTTCTTGAGCTACAGCGTCTAAAAAAACGTCTTCCCAAAATTGCATTTGATCCCATAATGGACTTCTAGGATTGGAGACAATTGTTTCAAAAAGATAAGTTTTGATTTCCATGTTTGAATTGTGAGTTCCAGTTGAAGTCTGAGATTGAACTTGAACTTGTGAAATTACTTTTTTTGAATATCGAAATCCAGCAGATAATTTGCTTTTTGCCAAAGGTACTGTGTTTAATGAAGATTCTCCTGAAATTGATTTTGAACATTTAGAACTAAGCTGACTAATTGAAGAAGTTGAAGGAGAATTTTTAAGAATTTGGGCTTTGGATTCTGCCATACCGGTTGATTGTGATGGCTGAGGATTAATTGAATGATGATTAATTTTTGACTTAAGACTAGAACGATGCTGCTGAGCTGAAATATCATCTTTTGAATTAGGACTGCTGATTGTTTTATCATTTTCATTCTGGTTACCAGTAAATAATTTATAGGGCCTTTTTAGCTCACTGCCATGAATTTCATCAAGCTGTTTGTGTGCTTAAATATTAAAAGATTAATTATTAAGATTATTTTTAAAAATTCAATTAATATTGATTAAAGTTGCATAAAATTCAAAAGGCAAAAATCAAAGGAAAAACCAAAACTTTCACTTTGACCAATAAGCCAAGAATTGATTTTGAAAAAAAAGAAAAGGATAATTATACTCGAATTCTTATTTGAAAACTACTTTTTTGACTATAACTTGGACTTTTCTATTCAAAAATTACTAAAATATTCTTTTTATTCCCTTAAATTGTTTATAGAAAAAAAATTTAATTGAATAGAATTTTTGGTTTTGTGAAGTTCAGTACAAAAGAACAGAAAAAAGTTAAAAAAAATTAAATAACTTTTTTTCTAAAAGTTTAAAATTAATTCTGTGAATGCAGCATGGTGCAACATTCAAAGTTGCATCAACTGTAAAAGTCTGCTAATGATGTGCAAAATCTCTGCAAAATGCACTCCGCTCGATTATATTGAAATCTAATTTCTTTTAAACTCTGCAAATTTAGCAGACCTTGATATTTGATGCAACTTTGAATGTTGCACCATGCTGCATTTACAGAATAAAGTTTAAACCTTTAGAAAAAAAGTTTTTCAATTTTTTTACATTTTTTTCTGTTCTTTTTATCATTTTGTACTGAATTTCACAAAACCGAATTTTTTTGGATAAATATTGATAAAAACTGCTCAAAATAGATATTTATTTACTAAAAAATAAATGATTGCTTATAAAACCAAGGTAAATAAGACCACAGTATGTCAAAGGGTGATAGAACTGATAATTTTTTAAAGTCTTGATCCATTTTTATATTTTGATTGAAAGTTAAATTTGATTGATAACAAGTGACCATTTATAAAAGAATTTTTTTTAATACCATAAAATTAATAATAAAACTTTTCCCTAAAATACGGATTCGGATTATTAGAAGTAAAAATAAGCTGAAAATTAGAATTAAAAAAAAATTAAAAAATAAAATTTAAGCTAAAAAATATAAAATGAAAAATTCAGAGCCTGAACTTATAGCAGAATGCCAACCATTTACGATAAACGCTAACCAGAATTGTTTAAAAGCTCAAATTATCCATGTCCGAACTTTAATTTTAGCGACTTGGCTTAAAAATCAAGTCATTTTTAAGCCCAAAATTAATATTTGAATTTTTATTATTCCGGCGGCCACATGAAAAAATTATCTTCACTTAAGACTTGTTGCTTTTAAACAACTCAGGAAAGTAATAAGAATATTTTAGTAAAATAAAAATTAGATGATTGGAGATGTGATGAGTTTAAGTGGCCACCAATGGTCAACGCTAACAACCGTTTAAAGCTCAGCTCAATGAGTCTCAAATTTAAAAAGCGTATTATTTACTTAAAAATGGAGAAAATAAATCAAAATAATTTAATAAGCCCGTTTTTACTCTACCAAATACCAATGCAGCAATAAATATTATATTATTATAGCGAATTCCCACGTTCGATTATGCTGCAGCATAAGCTAAGCTACCAGCTTTTGGGCCATGCACCAAAGTGCATCTCACCCATGCTAAAATAGAAAATAAAAATGTATTGACAAACTTTGGAAGAAGTCAAATATTTTTAATATTTTTATTAAGTAAAATTGATTAGAGAATTTTTTCAGATTTAAAAGTAATGCTCACTTTGGAATTGAAATACAATCTATTAGCTTGGCTCGATTGTGAGTAAAAATATGTAAATTAAAGAAAAATGCTCATGTAAAATTAATTAAATATTAAGATAAATGAATAATGTTTTTCAAATAATTTAGTGGTTTTACTGTAAAAAAAGTTTTAAACAACAGATTTTTTAATTTTATAAAATTAGTCATTTATAGAACTATTTTTAGCCTTTCATAAGCAAAATAAATAGAATTTTCTATTTTTTACTATTTTTATGTTTTAAAATTCAAATTGATGATATTTTTTAATAAAAAAATTTATAAAATAAATCAAACACTAAAACAACAACGACAACAAAATTTATTACACTTAAAACTACCTAATTTTGAAGCTTGGTCTTTTTGTTTTTGATCATCAGGATGTATTAGAGGATGATGGGACATTGAAGAAATTTTATTAACAATAGACTTGGTAGTAAAAGGAGATTTTGTGTACTGTGCTGAATCAAAAGCAGATTTTTTATCTGAATTAGTACTATTGTTAGCAATAGATTTTGTAATATTATTTAATTTAGAATTATTCCACAAAGTTCCTAAAATCAAAATTTCAAATAAATACAAAAAACGTTTATATTTATATTTTACCTAACTGAGCCACTATACTACCTGTAGACTGCATATTAAATTGATGATTATTCTGATCAGAATTTATTGACTGATGCATTTTGTTAGTACCTATAATTGAACTAGAACTAGATAATTTACCGTTGTTAGATGTGCTTGTTTGGCTCGATGTGAGGCTCAAATTTTCTTTGCTATCAAATGGACTGCTGCTTTTTTCTGACATCGGACTACCACCATCCAAAGAGTTACTTTTTCCGAGCAGATCACTTCCGTGAACCCAGTAGTGAGTATGTGCAATTTCAAGGAGTTGAAACGCACTCGCCATTCCACCAAGACCATTATTTGCATACGTTTGCTCAAGTCCGGCTATGATGGCATTAAGTAACTTATTCATTCCTTTGAAAACTGCTTTAGTAACCTTAACGTCTTCGATATGCTCTTCATCATTAGACAATTTCTTGTCTAGTTGGGTATTCAAACGACTGAGAACGAAGTTTCGATTATTTTCATCTTCCATTAAACGTTTTATGCGATTAATCTTCAACCATCCAACTCCTTGGCCCTCAAAAACATTTGCCAACTGTTCTTTTAGAAACTGCTGGTTTTCGTTGACTAATTCTGATGTCTGAGAATGGGGCAAAGAATTATGACTATCTATTTCTTTTATATTAGAAATCGAATCGCTTGTTTTTGCTGTGTTATTATTTCCATCTACATACTTAGCGCCCAAGTTAGATAGCGAACTTGGCAAGTTGGAAAGTGATTTTCTTAAATTGTTAATTTCAGCTTTGTCTCTGGAATCATCTCGTAGGATATTACCAAATTTCTTGGCGCTAAGTGTACGAGCTTTACTGGCTACATCATGAATCAAATCGTCGCTGAATTGTGTGATGAACATGAAAGACGATTGTTTTTTGCTGGATGCTTTTGGAGTCTGTAGTGGTATTTGATTTAAATTCCTAGCTGTGACTGTATTGGTCGAACTAGAGCTGTTGGTTCTATGGGCCGGTTTTTGCTGAGAAATTTCAGCATCGAATGGGGATTTCGGAAAGTTTTTACTTACAGGTGTCATAGTTGCACTGCTCGATTTTGAATCGGAACTGGTCAAAGTTTTATATTTATTGCTTAATATTGGATTTGTTTTGGATGAATTGTCATCATCTTGGTTCCAAATTTGATTTTCAGTGAACAAATTTTCTTCATAATCTTCTGCTAATTCATTATGGTTTCCAATAGATGAAGAAGAGGCACTTGAAGTCATGGATGAAGTATCCGCATTGCTGCTGACTACGGATGGCGACCGGTCGATCAAATCTTTGAAGTCAGCATTCACTGGTGGGGAGTATACAGTCTCTATATCAACACACATGGTCTTTGCTTGATTTTTAGGAAACATTCCGATCGGTTTTCCCGCAGAAGTAAAAGCTTGTGGTGGCTGATAGTCGTCAACGAAATCTTTAGTCTCCAAAATACCAAGTTCGATGTCTCCAGACATGCTAATTGATGAATTCGATGAATATCTACTACACTCGCTTTCAACATTTTCATCTTGAATGATTTAAAAATTATTATTTAGAAAATAAATTTTATTTAGATTATTTGGATCAATTATTTGCTAATTTTTATCTTGTATTTTGTTTTTTTTAAATATGAATTTAGAAAGTTTCTAGTTATTGTAAGAAACGTTTGAATCAAAAAAATAACATAATTTAGATTTTTTAGTTTGATTTGTTAGTGTGATTTGACTTGTTTCTGAAAAAAATATTTCAGCCTTTAATTATAAGATAATTGAAGATTATTCGATTATTAAAAAATATTTTAATCGAATTCGATTGAATTAGAGAGATTGTTTATCAATTTAGAAAAAATACAGGCAAAATTTCATTTTGAAAATAAAAAATTGACTCAATTCGTTCTGAATAGATTTTATTTAAAAAATTCTGATTTAATAAAAAAAATTATTTTATTAATCCTTGTCCAGTGAATTGGTAAAGGAAATATGAAATTTTTAAATTTATTAGCTTTATTTAAATTCATTAAAAAAATAGTGTAGAACAAAAAATAAAATTTAATTAAAATTCAACCATTATTTTGTTACATTGTGTAAAGAATATAAATAAAAAAGATTAAAACTTAAATTTCAAACTGTTGTTTTATTCTTTGTTTATAATTATCAAAGTTAATTTATTTTAATTATTTAAAATTTTGTTTAAATTATAAATTATATAATTTACGCTAAAAATAACTTAACATAAAAAAAATGCAGTTATAGAGATTTTTCATAAAAAATATTTCAAAAGTGGCAAGTTATTAAGCTGACTTCATTTTATCTTAAATTTTAGAGTTTAAAGAGGTAATGAAAGAAAAAATATTTTTTAAATTGTTGACTAACTCCCTACCAAAAAATTCTCTTTTTCTTCTTAAATTATACATATAAATATTTTAAATATTTTATAAAATATTATGGCTCTAAACATCTTTTGAGATACCATTGTGATTAAAATTGATTCTAATTAAAAAATTATATTGAAAATATAAACCAAAATAAGCTTTAGATTTCTTTAATTTTACTTAAAATTTTTTGCTTAATAAATTTTTTTTCTAATTAATTTTGATAAAAAATCTTGATTCCAAAAAAAAAACAAGAGAATTTTCGAAGGGTTACCAGTAAATTTTGACTTCGAATTAATAATCTTATTTAATTAATTAAAACATTTGCTTGGAAACAAAATTTATTTTTCAAATAATATTCATATAGGCAGAATTTATACTGCACTCTTATTGTAGGCATTACGATGATTTTTTTTTAATTAAAAAAAATTTGAATATTTAAAACAATCTTTTATTGGTTTTTTAATTTTTCCAATTGTAACCAAATTTAAGATAGGATGAAATAGATGAGAATTTTAATTAAAAATGTCATACCTGTTTCTTCTTCGCTTTGACTTCGACTCTTGGTATTCTCTTGATTCAAATATTGAATTGCGGTGGCTAAGGTTGATTTTTCTTCATATGTTTTAAATTGAATTGGTGTCAGATATCTACAGTACCATTTTGGTTTATCACCAATCAATGATGGATCATATATTCCTGTTTGAATTCTCAAATAAGCAACATTTGAAGGACACAGAGACCACTCCGCCAAAAATTCAACAGCCTTTTAGAGGTTTTTAGCAAAAAAAATGAGCATAATTAAATCAAATTACCTGAGTTTTAGCTAATTTTATTATAAAACTTGATTTGACCGGACGAGATCGAATAAAACTATTGTATTGAAATGCAACAACTGGTCTCGGATACAATCTGAGTATCCGAGTATGTTCGTTAAAATGTCCGAGTATATTTTTCGAGTTCAAGAACTGAACCATTGTAATACGAGTGGCCACGTCCACTGAGTCCACATCGTTTCCATAAATTAGCTGATTAAAAGATGCATACATGTTTTCTTTATTAGAATTTGTGTTTTGTTCATTGAAAAATATCTCAAAATTTTTAACCGGTTGCGGACTTTTGCTAAGACTTGCAATCGCTTGACTAAGATGATTTTTCAATATCGAACATTCAGGTTCTGGAATATCTGGAATCGGTTCTGCTAATTTTGGAGAAACTATCTGAAAAAAAATTGAATTTGTTTATTTTTTATTTTATTGAACACAAAAATCTGCCATTATTTACCATCATTTTGTCCAAATCAACCAACCAAACGTCATCTGGTAAAGCAAAGTTGTTTTTGTAGACAAAAAAATTTTCCGACACTCCAATAATATAAGGTGTTGGCGCCATTAAAAGCTTTAAAAATCAAAATTGTCACCTAAAATATATTTTTTGCCAATTTTTAAATCTAATATACCTGTTCTGTTTCGTTCATACATCTTGGCAAAAGAGGTATAACCGGGAACATGTACTCGAGTGGGTAAAGCATGGCCACAAACGCCATTATGCTCATGGTTAATGCATTGTAATCACTAGATTGAAATATAACTTTATTTTCAAGCAAAATAAGGCTGTAGACTTGGATAAAAATATCTATTCCCAACAACTCAAGAGGTAAATGCAGAGGAAAATCGACTAGATTAAACCGTGTATGGTCTGGCAATGCGAAAAGCATGGGTGCTTCATTTGGAAGAATGTCAATCTTTTGAAAATGAGAATTATTATAGCTAATAAATAAAGGCAAATAATTTTTTAATACCGCTAATTTAATAAACTTACATCTAAATTAATAAAATTATAATTATTAATATTTTTAAATGACGGTGTAAAAAATGGTTACAGATATTAACTAAATAAAAAAATATTAAATTAAATAAAAATAAAATGGCTAGAAGAATATATTTTTATTGTTCTAAATGCAACTCAAATAGAGTTGAACTACATCAACTCAACATCAGATTTTATTAAATTAGAACTAAATTTAATAAATTAGATTTCTATTTATCAAATTAGCGAAATTTTTATTTAAGTTTGGGTATTTTTATTTAAATTAGAGAAAATTTTATAAGAATTAGCGGTGAGGATAATTATGGGCCATAAATAAAAGAAAATGGACTATTTTTTTAAAATAAAATATTACAATTAACTTTGTTTTTCCAGGCACAGGCACAGGAGCGCTCAATAAGCGCAAAATCCAAGTCTCGATCTCCCTAATTTCGCAAGCGACCAGTGGCGATATTTGATCAGTTGACTTGGTTCCACTAGATCCGGTCAAAATTCCCCAAACAGTGTCCCTGGCTAACTTCTGGCCCGAACTAGTCGAAGAAATAGAATTAGGACTTGCTGGCTTAGACATCAAAGCTCTCCAATGGCATGCTTCTATGATCCGCCTTAGTATATTTAGACACTCGCGGAACAATGAAAAAAATGGATGGTGACTAATAATACATAAGGAAGTCAGTGTGTGGGTGTACTTTACTTCGCTGGCTTTTTTGGTTCTTTTTTTCTTATTCAGTTGGTTTGAGTCACCTGCGTTCTCGTCATCAGAATCATCCAGCTGCTGGGTCTTGGTCTTTTTTTGCTTATCATACTTTTTTTCTATAGGACGAAAAAAGTTTATGCATATACCGTATCTGACCCGAGCCGAGTCTTTTTCGGTCAAGGTGAATATGAAGCTTGTGGTGTCTCGGTTAGAATCGGCTCGTTGCTGATTTGAACAGTTGATGTTAGTGCAGCCCTCTGGTTGACAAAAGTATATGACATCTTGTGGAAGGACGAAATCAGCATGATCCTCGAATGGATACCGGCGAAGCAATTCTGGCAGTTGAATTTTTTGATTTTTCTCCGCATCAATTTGTTCCAAATGTTTTGAAATAAGCTGTGATGGTGTAGCTGGCTGTTTGCATCCAACAATTATAACAAAGTCAATTAGCCGCGCACAAAAATATTTTTTGTAGTCACTATTCATCTATTTTTTTTTTAATAAAATTTAAAAATTTAAATTTAACAGATTTATTAGACAATAGCAACGATTTAGTATTCTATTGTCGAATATCTAATTCACAACTATATATTTGAATAGAAAAAAATAAAAGAAAAAAGTTGGTACTCAAAAAATTCTAAAAGAGAAGAACAAGGAAAATATTCAAAATTTCATTAGTTTTTAATAAGGAAAATTATATGTAATACGAAGCAAGAGAGACAAATTTAAAATTTGCATTTTTTGTTATGGTTTTTGGCGATAAAGAAATTCAGGCAAGGAATCTTGTCGATAATTTTGAGTCGATCTCTCGTTTGTTTTTCATGTTATTGCAATTCGACTTTTTTTTTTGTTAATCATAATCTAGAATTATAATTTGCAATCGTTTCGTACTCAATAGAATTATAATAATATATTTTTCAATAAAATATGACAATTAGACTAAATTAAAAATAATACAACTTTAAATCAGATTTTTAGTTTGAAGCTAAGTGAAACTATACTAGTTTTAGCTTTAATTATTTAAATTAACCAAATATCACAAAATTAAAATCCATCTAAAAAATGTCATCAGTATTTTTTCATAAAAGTAAAATTTGAGTTATCCAAAAAAAATAATTAATTTGATAAAATATGTTTTAGAAATGAGTACAAAAATTCCTTTATTAAGGCTGTTTGAAAAATAATTATTTTAGGAAATTTATTTTAGTCTTTGTTTCCGCTGGATCGAATGGAAAATTTTACACAAAAGAATTTTAATTAAAAAGTTGTCTGAAAAAAACTCCTTGGACATTTTTACTTAAATTTAAAAAATAGTTTATTTTGTAAGATTAGGACTATTTGTAATACTAATTCTCAGAATTTATACCATTAAGTAATTTTTTATTCAAAACCAGAAAACAATTTTCTGAACTTTATTCCTGATGATAAAAAATAGCTTTTTCTTTCTAATTAAATTTTGCCACTTTAAAATTTATGAAATGACAATATAACTTCAATAGTGACATTAATCAACTTAATCTAAATTAAGAATTTATAATTAAATATACATAAATAAATAAATCATATGATCTAAACGCAATCATTTTGACTCGGTAATTTTTGATTTCTAGTGACTAAATGAGTTAACTTTTTTAAAATTCATCAAAACCTGGAACACTCAAATATTTGCATTATCTTTTAAAATTTTATTTATTCATTAATCATTAAATGCCAAAAATATATTACCAAGCAAATATTTACAACAAAGTTTGTTTAATTTCATTTGGTCTCAAACTATTGTATAATTGAACAAATATTAGAACTTGATTTGAAGTCTCAAATTATATTTTGTCAAAGATATTTAGAGAATTCATTTTTTGGAAATAATTGAAATTTACGCTAATTATAAGTCATTTTAAATTAAAAAGGGACACAAAATAAATAATTACTTAGCAGAACTTAATGACTTAACAAAATTTATTGTAATCACCTAATTAATTAAAATCCTATTTCGAAAATTTAAAATCCCGCAGCTCTAATATAAAAGCTTAATTATAATTTTAAAATATTTCATAAAAATCGATTCCTAGATCAAAGCCATACATCTGAAAAATTAATGTATTCATTATATACAAAGACCTTTTCCATTTACTAAAACTTGTTTGTCTAATTTTGATGCTTTAAAATCTCTAAACATTTGTCTGAAATTAGTAATTCTTTATTTACTTTAAAAAATAGTCTTTCCACTAAAAAAAAGTTACTGATAGAAGTTAAGTTATCAAATTTTTGCTTATACAAGTTCTTTTATGTTGATTTATTACTATTTGTAAATTGCTATCGATTTTGAAAATATTTTAATTTTTGAAAATAAAAAATTACATTATCTAGATGATTTTTATATTTAAAAAAAATAAATTAATTGAAAAAGAGAATCTTATTTAAATATTATGATTAATAATTACAAACTTTTGGAAAAAAGACTCTCCAATTATCTAAAAATAAATTTATTAAAATTTGTTGTTAGACTAATTTTTTGTCATCACAAAAATGTGGCATTCAAAAATTTAAAGCTTATTTTAATATTTAAAAAAAAATCACTTGATTCTTACCATACTTATCTTTAATTTCAAATTAATTAAATCTTAAATTTTGATAAATTATTTTGCTACATGTCTTGGGCAAGCTATATTCCTGAAGAACTGTCGGTTCAGCCTTTACCATTGGTTATTTTAACTGGTCTTGATATAAAGCATAACGCAGTCCACAAGGAAATTTGGAATGGTTTTAACTCAAGGAGCAACTTAAAATTCCGATACTTGCTTTTGGACGGTGACCATGAGTACCCAAGAGCTAAAAGCAAGGTTTTTAATTTTGATTTATCTTTCCTTTAAACTAATTCTAAAATTTAAGCGCGCATTAGAGGTCTACACTGAGAAAGGAATACTTAAAACAAATTGGTTCAGCAAGCATTTATACAATATACCAAGCTTGGTGGTTGTATTTTTTGATCTTGAATGGGACGAACCGAACTGGAAAGAAAAACAAATGGAATGTGCTACTAAAGTTGAACTAGTAAAGTAGCTAAATAATTCAAATTTTAATTTATAAAATTTTAAAATAAATTTATTTAGACAAAGCTTACACGACAGAAATACTAAAGTTATTTTGATACTTATTCAAAAGAAACCAAATCTGCCAGTAGATAACGAAAATGGTTTGGCAAGAGAACGCTATCCATCTCTTTGTAACGCTTGTGGAATTAAAACAAATTATTTATATTTGCTTCATGCCGAATATTTACAAGGATATATTCTAAAGTAAAATCAAATATTTAATTAAAGCTTATTTTAATTTTTTCAAGACTAGAGGATGACGCATTTACTGAACCAGCTCAGTCATATTACAACCAAGAAATTAAGGCAATAAAACTAAAACGCGACTCACTCATTAAAGTCACACATCAGGTAATCAAAAAATTTCCTTTTATCTTTATATTGGGGTTTATGATGGTTATTTTTTTAGTATCTTTTAGTGAGATTGTCAATAAAAATAGCTTTTTTTAATGAAACAAAACAGGACATCTTAAAAGCCATAGAGTAACTATGAAAATTATATTCCAAAAAATATTTTAAATAAAAAATATCTTTAAAGAAATTATAAACTCGCTTATCAAAGCATTTTGGATATCAGGTCAAATGACCCAAATGCACTAGAGATAAAACTAGTTGCTGGAATTATAAACTATAAGCTATGCAAACTTTTGTTCGAAATTAAACATCCTCTGGATGCCATTGAGCAATTTCGTAAGCACATTGACATTTTTAAAGCTAAAATTGGCCCGATTGACTTGAGCTTTGAACATTCGGCATGGCTGGCTAAACAATTTCAGATAATGGGTGAGCTTTTTGACACTGCATTTAGAAAAGAGTATGTAAGTGCTGTCCAAACGCAGCATCCAGGTTTTTATTTTCATTCTGCTGCTACTCATACAATTCAGAGACGAGTGCACTTACAAGAGTTATTAAAAAGTAAAAACTTTACGTTCAAACAACACGATTCCGAAAATCCATCACCTATCGAATTGCTAAATAATTTGGAGTATTTTGGTCAGAGACCATGGCGGCAAGGAAATAAGGCCACCGAAATACTTGATCAACTGAAAGAAACTGAAGCACTGACATGTTTGATTGAACTTGAGTCCAAAGAAAATTTATCAGTAATTGTTGAGTTAACTTTTTTTATGTATTTTAAAATTTATTTAGCCATTGGTAGCCAACTTATTTAAACAAGCCATTTTTCATTTTAAACAATTCAATTGCAGAAGAATGAAACAATACTTAAGTAAATTTACTTTAAAACATTCAAAAGTGAATTATTTTAAGAAAAATAATTTTAATTAAATTAATTTTAAAGGTGTGTGCATGGCTGAAGAATATTTTGACGCAAAAGACTATCAAGAGTCATTAAAGTAAAACTTTTTTAGCAGAATTTGTTAAATGAATTACATTTTTTTATTCCAGTATATATATAAATGTATTAAATGATTACAATAATGAGCATTGGTGGCCAATTTTGACTTCAATAATTTTTAATGCTTTAAAGTAATGTTTTTTTATTGGGTTTATTTTTAAATAATTTAATTAAAATTAAAAAAAAGATGTGCTTATTTGGTATCAGATATTCAGAATTATTGTTTATTATGTGTAGAAATTATTGGTAAAAATATTTTGCTATCTGATGAAATAAAGTCAAATTTACAAAAAAACTTAATCAGAGTAATTTCAGTAAGTTTACATCGGCTATCAAACAAAATCATATTTTTCATAATAAAATTTTCAAAGAATGAAGTTCCAATCGGCGAATATCATCAAATCAAAGATGAAGACGTTTCACAAAAATGGTTAGATGAATTTTCGAGAAATGTTGAAAGTAATTCAACGAATAATATAATATCAGCAAATGTCGTTCGAATTGTCCCTTTCGGTAAAAAATTTTTTAGTTATTCTCTTAAAATTTATCTTGATTTTTTAAGTTTATCATTTTAAATTTTAAAAGATTTTTTTAATGAGATTACTCTTTTCAAATGTTTAATTTAATGTAAATGTTTCATTTTTTTAACTAAATCGATTTATTGAAAATTAAATTTTCTAGTCATTCAGCTATATTATTAGGAATATTTTATAATCTTTAAATACGTTCAAAAAATATATATATTAATAATTCAAAGAAGCATTTTTACTTTTTTAGAATAATAATAATATTCTTATATTAAAATAAAAATATAAGAATATGGTATTTAAGAAGCATAAAATAGCATTAAACATTTGGTCTTTTAATAAAAAAAGGAAAAAAGTTTAAATATTTAAATCTTTGAAAAACTTTTTTTTTCAAATAAAGAAATGATTTTTTTTGAATTTTGCAAATCTTTTTCTTTTTCTTTAAAAAAAAAAGAACTACTCATTAAAATTAATTTAATTTTTTTTTTTAGTTTTTCAATTATTTTTTGTTTAACCTATATTTTTAATTCTTAAATTTTCGTTTTGAAGTTGATTGCAAAGCCCAATTTTGCTCAGCAATTTTCAATTCAAATGAATTTATCGACCTAAAAGTTTACTTTAGGACTGAATGCGTTGATCCTATTCAATTTCATAAACTAAGCATTTGCTTCAATTTGCCAATTTATAATCAAAATTGTATAATTGAAGACAAAAAAACACTTTATTTTGAACCGAACAAAATTTACGAAATCAAATTTAATTTCTTGCCGGAAAAAAGCGATATAGGAAGAGACTTAGAGATAACTTCGATCAGCTTAGAATTGGGCGGTACCCAAACACGTTCTTTAGTGCTTAATTGGACTGGTGAATGCAAAAATGCACTAAAAGATGAACATTTGACCATTAACACCTTTAATAAATTATCTCATTCTTACAAGCAAATTGACGATTCTCTGGAACCGGATTGGGAGCAAATAAACATAGTTCCATTTACCAGGTAAGCACTTATTTTTTAATGATTAGTTTAATTAATTATTTATTTTAATAATATTAGTATAGTGTCTCGTAAAGCTAAAATTGATATTGGTCTAGATCATAGGTCACCAATACTTGTTAATGAATATTACCCGATTAAAATAACAATATTGAATAATGAAGAATCAGTGATTGAAAATCTAAGGTAATAATTTAGATTTATTTATTTTTAGATTTTGACTAAAAATTTTGAAAGTATGAGCGTAGAAATTTTGCCAATTAATGCTGGAAGTGATTTAGATGCTCCAATAAGTTCTATAGATTCCGAAATAGGTAAAAATTTATATGAAATTAATGCTTCATTTTAAAGAACTTAATTTTGAAGCTCGAATTTGGATCGAAAATATTGACAAAGACATAAATGAACTTGAACAAACAAAATTTTTGCCTAATCTAGACTCAAATCAAGAAGTAATTATAAAAAAAATATGAGGAAAAATTTCAGTTATTTTTTTGTAGATTAACAAAGTTGTATTTATTCAGATAAATGAAATGCGGCCATTTTATCTGTCAATAAAGGTAAATAACAATTTTTAAAAATTATCAAAAATTTCAAACTTCCGAAATATTTTGAATTGCTTGTATTTTATAAAAGGTAAAGTATACTGTAGACGTCTTAGTAAGAAGGGTAATTATCAAATTGAGTTTTTAATAATTAACATTAAGCATGATAACATCTGTCAAACAAAATTCTATTTTAACAATCTGGTTAAAATTTTGAAATTAATTTTAGGTTAATTTCACCAATGAAACAGAATTAAAAAGAAAAATGTCTGGAGATTCAGATAAGAATGAATTTGGAATTGAAACCAAAAATAAAAAGATAATAAAATGCAGCTGCGTTCAAGAAAACAAGATAAGATTAGAACCAATACAACCATTCAGTTTTAATGTTAAATGCTTATCAATGCAAGTGAGTTAAATTAATTTTTTTTTAAATAAAAAAACACTGTAAAATTATTTTCAAATAAAGCTAGGCGAAATTAATTTAGTTCGCTACGGGGAGCCATTTTTTGTACTCTGTGATATCAAAAATGAAACACCTTTTTCGCTTAAATTCAAAAATAGTAATCTACTAAAAGTATTTTCATTTTATTTTAAAGAATTTTTATTTGTATTTAAAATTATTAAAGAACGAATTTGTAAAATTTAAATCAGAAAAAAATGAATCCCTCTTAAAAGATGAGATTTTGAGTTCTGAAAATGTTGCTCCAGAATGTTTTTGCATTATCGCTGAACCAGACTCAGACGGAAAACAAATATTTCCAGGAGAATTAGTTTTGGAATGGAAGCGAATCGAATTTGGATCTGCCTTAGATCAAGAAATAAATGAAGATGACTCAAATAATGAAAAAGAAAATCATGATTTAACAAGTGCTTTTAACACAGTCACAAAATATATTCTATCGAAAATTCCAGCTGAGAAATTTCCTTTTCTAATAGAACCCAATCTGCCATCATTTGGCTGGTTAGGAAAAGAGCTAATTATCAATTATGAAATTAAGAATAAATTAGAAGAAGTTCTGGAAATGGAGTGCACACTCGAGGAAAATGAATATTTTGGAATAGCAGGAAAAAAATTGGTTAATCAAATTTTCAAATAGATTCTTTTATTTTAATAAATTTTAAAATTTAGGAATTAATGCAAATCATGCCTTATGAAACCAACATATTTTCATTTATGATTTACCCGCTCAAGGTTGGACACTGTGAACTTCCGTCCTTTCATGTTAAAGTACAGTCTCCATTGGCATATAGTGAAGCAGTTAAAAAGCAAGAAAGTGACTTGAACAGTTCGTACAGCTTTGATTCAGTAATTAAAAATATGATACCTTCTCTTCTTTTCATATTTCCGGAGAAAATCGAATCAATTCTAAAAGAATCATGAAGCTTTTTATTTTAATCATTCGTAAATTTAATTATTTAATTTTTAGTTAATAAAATTTTATGAAATTTAAAAATTTATTTATAAAAAATATTAAAACTTTTAAGAATTTATTCAATTTTCTGTTGTTTCTGGTTCTGGTACAACTGGTAAATTGGTCACAATTTTCCAATGGTTCACGTCTTCTTCAGCTTTGTGCGAGTCCAAAAACGTATTAGCAACTATTTCGAATCTAGATTTGTTGTTAAAATCGCAAACTACAGCCAAAGCTTTGTTCGTCTTCATATTAAGAATTACAATTTTCTCATTAGCCTTTTAAAAGAAAAAGTTTTATTTTAAATAAACTTTTTTTATCTAATTACCGGAATATCTGCCCCTTCTGTTTCAAGTCGAAATTTCGGATTTAAACATGTAGCAACCCAATCACATTCATGGTTATAAACTGGAGCAAAGTCAACAATTTGTAGTCGGGACCTTCTAGCTGCTTTGTCATATGAAAGAGGATCACTATGCAGGAAATTCTAATAAAAAATAAAAAATAAACAGTTATTTAAAATATACAATTTAAAATATAAATTAAAAATTTCCTTACTGCTCCATCCAGAGTGGTAATTATGAATGGCTGTCCAAATTTTATCGGAGAGCCCAAAGGGCTACCATCAACACTTAAATAAAGAATATTAAAATTTTTAAAAATCATAAAAAAACACTCGGTTATAAATTTCAAAAAAAATAACAAAATAAATCAAACTAATAGAAATAAAATACCTTTTTATAATAAAAGAACTGATATTGGAAGGCGATAAAGTTGTGATTCCGCCAGCTGAGCCACCATTACAAATTATAAAGCAGTCATCTCGATATGCTTTCGGAAGCAGAGGACTTGGTGCATTGATATTTCCATCACATTTAAGCATGATTACATCACCTGAATGAACTTTGTGGTCATTAACAGTAGTCAAATTTACTGAAGTAATTTGATTTGATAAAGCTTTTTGACTAGCAAGCTCCCCTTTGCTTTTTTTGTCCAGGTAATCTTTAATAATGTCCTGTCAAAGTATTTAATATAAGATTCTATGCTTTATTTTTTTAAAATTACTTCTTCAAGGGCACGATCTTCAAGCCAATTGCCAATAAGGACATTTCGGTTATATGGGCGAAACATTTGTGGGGATTTTAGCCAAAGAATTAAGGTGTTTGTCGTTTTTGGAAAAAAATTGTGAATTAAAATTTTATAAACACTAAATAGAAGTATAGGTTTCTATAGCAATTGGTATATTTAATTAAAATATTAGCTGTTGGAATAAAATTTAGGTAAGACTAATTGATGGATCAAGCTTGATGAATGCAAATTTCAAAAAAAAGTTGCACAAATTTAATTTAAAATAAACTTGGATGTGCATTAGAATTGAAAATTTTAAAATTTGTTTTTAAATTTGATTCATCACTCTTTACTTTAACAGAGGATACTTAATATTTTGAAATATTAAATATATTTTTTCAGCTCTGAATATTTTAGAATTGTACAAATTTAAGAATGAAAGTGGAAGAAAAAAAGCCTGAAACATCCCAAAAGGACTTGAAGGATGCAAAAGAAGTCAAAGAGGTCAAAGATTCTGACACTCTTACTTTTGATGATGTTAAGGAAAATGTCAAGTCAATCGAAAAAGGAATTCAGCAAAAAGAAAACCGCTTTTTGATTCGGGTCATGAGAACCATTTTTTCCATTCGTAAGCGCCTTAATGACCCGATTCTAAAACGAGTAATAAATAATTATTACACGAGTCAAAATGCTCAAGTTGACAAAGAATTTTTGCTTTCTTTTATTGATACCCAATCTTCTGTAGCGGTAAAAAGATATGTGTAATTTTTTTCTTTATAAAATGTTTTTATTAGCCTATGGATACAGATGAAGCTTATCCAAAACCCGAGTTAGTTCCTCAGTCTATTACAAAATCCAAATCTTTGTTGCCTGAAGTAGATCTCTACATTCACTTACTGGTTTTGGTATTTGCCATTGATCGCCAAAAAAATAATCAAGTATTGTTTTTCAAATCATTTTAAAATTAAATAATTTTTTTTACTATTATTAGGGCATAGATTTAGCTGAGAAAATTGTGGAAAAAATAATGAGTCAGAACAGACGCACTCTGGACATAATAGCAGCGCGTTGTTATTTTTTCTACACAAGAATCTATGAAATAGTTGGAAAACTGGACCAAATTAGATTGTAAAAAAATTTAAAAAAAAAAAAAATTTGTTTAAAATGTTTTATTTAAATTTCAAGCTTTTTGCATTCTCGTTTGAGGACATCGGTACTTCGTAATGATTACGAGGGCACTGCTGTTTTAATTAATTGTCTTTTGCGAAGCTATTTGCACTACAATTTATATGACCAAGCTCTAAAATTAGTAAGCAAAGTAACATTTCCACTGCACGCTTCTAACAATGAGTGGGCTCGATATCTATTCTATTACGGACGAATTAAAGCTATTCAATTGGAATACACTGAAGCTCATAAAAATTTGATCCAAGCTTTGCGTAAGGCTCCGCAAAACGAGGCTGTTGGCTTTAAGCAAACAGTTCAAAAATTTGCCATAGTGGTCGAGCTGTTACTGGGTGAAATTCCGGACAAAGCCATTTTCCGAAATCCCCAGCTCAAAAAAGCCCTACAACCCTATTTCCAGTTAACGCAAGCTGTGCGTGCTGGAAGTTTGGCCAAATTTAATGAAGTTCTGGACAAATTTGGAGAAAAATTTATGAAAGAAAATACATGGACTTTGATTATTAGGTAAGTTTACCATCGAGAAATTGACAAAAATTTTATTCATTAAAAAAGATTGAGACATAATGTAATTAAAACGGGTGTCAAGATAATTAGCTTGTCATATTCCAAGATAAGTTTGGAAAATATTGCAAATAAGCTCCATTTGGATTCGGCAGTTGATGCAGAATTTATTGTTGCCAAAGCGGTTAGAGATGGTGTAATAGAGGCCAATATCGATCACGAGGGAGGCTATGTTCAGACTAAAGACTTGACGGATGTTTATTCGACTTTGGATCCCATGAAAGTTTTCAATCAACGCATCAAATTTTGTTTGGAATTGCGTAATCAATCAGTTAAGGCCATGAGATTTCCGCCTAAAAAGTATAGCGAGGAATTAGAAACTGCCGAAGTACAGATTTCAGATTTATTTGAAAAAAAAAAAGTTAAATTTTAAATATTTTAGGAGAGGAGAGCGCGTGAAGAAGAGGAACTTGAATACGCCAAAGAAATGGCAGATGAAGATGACGATGGTTTTCCATGAGAATATTTATTTAATTTTGTTTATCTCTTATTTAAATCATTTACTCTTTCTTAATATCTGTTCAAAAACTACGAATTAAAAATTTTATTTTCGTTTCACACTAATCTTAAGCTTAAAGATAACAAGCTTAAAAATTAACAAATTCTCTCAATTTTTATTATTTTTTTCTAATCAATAAAAAAATCGATTCGGATTCCCTGCAAAGCTTTAACTCTTATTTTCTAATATCAGAATAATAATTAAGTTATTAGTTAGTTTTGAGTAGATACAAAATTAAATATTCAGTTAGAAAAATTTTTTATAATTAGAAACACAATTCAAGTTTTTTAACCATAGAAATTTAAACAAAAACTTTTCGACTTTTATCAATTTTTTAAATTTTTTCAAAATAAACGTCAAAAACAGAAACACATCATTGGTGCATGCAACAACACCAGTTCGTCTATCTTGAAACATTTAACTTAAACTACTTTCTCTAAAGATTTTTTTAGTGTCTCGAGTCCCCATTAAAATCAAGTTTTTCATGTTGAATGCAGCAATAAAGGTTGAGATTTTTGTGAAAAAAAAATTATTTTTTTGAATTATAAATTTGATCCAGTGCTATTATATAAATGGAATTCATTTTTAAATCAATAAAAGCATTCGAAATTTATATCATTAATTATTTTTAGAAAAAAAAACCCTTGTTTCAGAATTTCATTTCTAAATCAGCTTTTTTTTAAAGTTGTGGGACTTTTTTCCTAATTGAATATTTGCAGCATTAAATATTAATTTGAAAATTTTGTTTCTTTAGTAAAACTTTTTTTTTTTGCAATTAAAAAATTAAAAGCTTTTTATTTTAGTAGGAATATTTAAAATAATTGCTTTGAAGTAATAAAATATTTATTTTTCGTGCTAAAAGATTACGTTTTTTGTTATTTACTCTTTATACCATTTTTTTAAAATAAATTAAATAATTTTTCCGAAAATAATTTTAAAAATCAATAAATTTTAGATCAAAATGAAAACTAAACTACAATCTCTTTTATTTGGTGTGCTTTTTTTAATTTATAGGCTTTAAGAAATTTATTATCAGTTCATTTATAATTTTTATTTTTATGATTATTAAGAAAGACGAAATTTTTAAAATCTCATGATTTTAATTGTACTATTAGTGTATTTGAATAATGATATTTTTTTTTTAAACAACGGCGTATTTATTATCTAATCGTTAAATCCAGTGCATATGCATTGTTTCATGAGAAAATTTTGCACTCCGTATATAATCTGTAACTAATAATTTTAAAGACCGAATATTTTATTTATTTTCTTGTGCTTTCTATTATAATTTCTATGATCTCGATCAAAACTATCAGAACATTGAGTAAAATATAATTCTCGATTCTAATTTTTATTCTATTCATTTTTAAATCCCAAAATTATTCCCCTGTTTAATGTCTTGATTTTAGATTGTAAGAAGATTAATAAAGTTAATTTTCAATTTTATAAATAGCATAACTTGGTCTTTAAATTTTCAAGCATAATTTTCTGAGCTATGCAGAAAACTTATGAGCCAAAAACTCTATTAAAATATTAATAGCTTCTCTAATAACAATAAGTTTGTTGAATAAACTTAATTAATTTTGATTAATACGCTTTCAATTTATTTATGCTGAAATCGATAACTAGATCGAATCGTACAAATTTTGTATGAACGAAAAAAGAAATGGCTCTAAATCAACTATCTATAAAATGATTCCCTAGAATTCAGCAAAAGATAATTCACTTGAATGAGTATTAGTTTGTGTATTAGTTTCTATTTTTTTCGCCAGTTTATTTTGTTTTTCTGTACTTCAACTTTTCCGATTTCGTCTTGATTATAACATTGAAATTATTGATTTTTTGAATTTTTCCATTTAGAAAAAATAAAAAAGCATTATTTTTATTTAATTTATTTACAAATCAGAATCTTGATAGATAAATTCGCTGTTTGTGAAGTTAGTCTAGGGGAAATCCTTCGCGGCATTCTAAATCCGATTTTTTTTCCTTCCAATCTAAATTTGCCAATTTTTGCTATTTGCCAAAAATACTTTTTTCAAAATCTTATTTAATGTTTTTATTTGGATCTTGATCAAAAATTCGAATAATGTTTTTGATTAAATTAATTTAAAAATATCCAACTACCATTTTAATTAAGCCTCCTTGAGATGAAATTAAACTCCCTGTTTTTATTCTTAAATTAAGATAATTAGTTAAATTATCAATTTTTTAGTATAATTTTTTAAAATTGATCACAGTTTTGATTTTTATATAATATACTTTAAATTATTATTTAAGACTCGAGCCTTTTAAGACAATTAAGAACGGTAAAAAATATTTTGTTTTTGTTCGCATGAAGTTATTTATTTGTAAAAAAATAAGAGTTTAATTTAAAGTAAAATTGAACACAAATTAAGTTATATCGTGTTTCTAATATTATTTTTACAATTTATTGCTACTAGAAACTTGATATTTCAAGGGATTGCTTAACTTTATCTAAAAGGTGCAATCTTATAAGATTATAAGAAACATATTAAAATGATCTCGCAAATTTTATTTTATCTAATCCCATAAATTAAAAAAAATAGAAAAGGGATTTAATCAATTCTAGTTGAAAGGACACATGTTTCAAATATTTTAAATTAAGATTAAAATGGATTGTTTCAAAAAGACTGGTAAATTTTAAATTTTCAAAATGATTTAAATAATTGTAATCAAGATAAAACAAAATATTAGCTTTTAGATATCTTCTATTTAATACAGGATACACTATATGGAACACTAAAAACTTGTTAAGTCACCCTCATTCAAAAATTTAATAGCAATTGTTTATTGGATTAGCATTACTCTAGAAAACCAGCTTTGGTCAGAATTGGTGAGCAAAACACTACCTCTATCAATAATAATAATAATAATATTTGTATAAGAATAAGATTATTTTAGTTTAATATTGCGTGACTTAAGTAATTTTTCATTTTCTTATAAAATTAAAATAATTTAACTAATTACTGAAAAAATTTAAATCAATTTTTGTAATTTTTTAATCATGATTTTAAATTCAAAAGGATATTGAAAAAAAGCGTGATCTAAGATTAATTTTTTTTTTCAAATTATAATTTTACTTTATTTCTATGTGACTTTTAAATTAGAATAAATGACATGATAACATGTTCGTTCAGTGCTTATTTGAATTATGAATTAAACACTCTAAAAAATCATTTCCATTATTAAATAATTAAAATGTTATTTTTTATTCTTTGAATAAGATTTCTATATTTTGTCAAAATGAAATTTCTTAAATAATTCACAATTGAATGGTTTAATTTATTTTTATTTTAGATTAAATGAAATTAGTCAAGTTAGATCGATTCTGTGAATAGTTATTTGCATTTTTAAAGAATTTTGATTATACTTTTAGGTCTTAAATCTCTTAATTAGATCTTGTCAAGTCTCATTCAAATATTTTCTCATTCTAATATAAAGATTTGACAGTTATTCATCAACATCAATTAATTTGGATTAAAAAAAAATTCCATTTTGAACTGATACTAAATTTTTAAAACATTAAGTTATGCAATTTTTAAGACGAAATATGATCTAGCTTGGGAAGAAAAAACTGAAAGAAAATCGCTTCAAATCACTTAATCATTGCTTAAAACAATTTCAAATGAACCAGAGCAAAAGCGATAGTTATTTCAATGATTTTTTTCGATCATCAAATTAATTCTATCGACTCAAATAACTAATATTTTTTTCATATAATCAGCATAATATAAATTATATTGAAATTTATTTTCAAATATTTTTGTTCTTTTTGCTAAAAATTCGTCTATTTTGGGGATAAAATGAATCCAAGTTGAATGTTATTCTCAATCTTAAGTGTTATTTTTTATTGATCTAAAACAGGTATTGCCTTAAATTCTTTGTTGCTGGAAAAGTTAAATTTTAACTTTTATCAAGTTTTAGACTTTTTTTGCTAATTTAAATTTTCTAGAATCAACTATTCGAAATTTTTGATCGACCATCTATAATTTATATAATATGTAATAGATATTATTTCTCATGATTTTTTGTTATTTGTGTTTATATGTATATATACATACAAATATCAAAATCGACTTCAAAAAAGTATAATTAGTATTTGCATTTATTATTTTTGTTGTTAATTTTAATTACTTTTTGATATAAAATACACATTATATTTTATTATAATGATTTGTTCCAACGAACTAAAATGATCGTATACGACTGATCGATATTAAGGAAATGAGTAGATTATTTTACACAAGATTTAAATGGTTTATTTTCGAAAATAAATTTCAAATTTAAATAAGTTTTGTTAAAATGTAATGTTTTCATTTAATGTTTTGTATCATTTTTTTTTAGCATTAAAATTTTTATTTTTAAATTTAAATGTTAAGAAATAAACTTGAAGTATTCAATGGGAATTAGAGTTATTTTGATCTGTTATAGAAATTCTTGTCTGTCAGACAAAACAAAATTAAAAAAGATATCTGAGAGGTAAATTTCTATAGTGTAATATAAGGGTAAATTTTTATTTGAATATTTATAATTATAAATAATTACTAATTAAATTTGATTATAGATCTGTAAATTTAGAAAAATGCTGAGTTGAAGTTTTTTGTAACTTCTTAAACTGCTGTTCTAGTTCGCTTCAATACACTAATAAAATAAAAGAAATGAAATCACTTTTAAATTTGGTTTATGACAGATAAATGGGCAAGCATGCGAAAATGAAGTTATATAGATTTTTTTTAAGCAAGAATTACGCCAAATGAACTTAAAGTTAATTAAAGTTGTATATATTGCTGATTTAGATTAATCGATTTGAACACACAAAGTTTGTTTTTTTATCATTGGCATAAAGCGCTCGAACAAATTATTCACTTCAAATTTCAATTATTTTAGTTCAAATAACCTAGACTCATAAATCTTAATTATTTACTCAATTCATTCCAAATTTGATTACCAAAATTAATTTATATTTTTATTATTAAAATTTTCTATTAAAAATAAGTAATTTCCTTTTTTGGGACAAGTTTAACTGACAGTTTTTAATCAAATAATTAAAAAGAAATATTTTAAATTTAATATTTTCATGGAAAAATAGTTATTACTGAAAATAGAAAAGGCAAAATAATTTGGATCAAAAAATATTAAAAATGATAAATTTGTTGTTCAATTAGATGTTTTTTATTTAATATCAATATATTTAAAAATTAATAGCGTTAAGCATCATTTCAATGATGATTTTAATTACTGATCATTTCATCAAGCTCTAATTCAACTGCCTCGGCTAATTTAGTCAAATCGTTTCCGGACCTTAAAATTCACAGACATCTCCCTTGGCTCCAAAATCATTCAAATTTCTTAAGTTTTTGTCTAATTCTTGTTTTTTCTTTTTTATTCCTTTTTTTTGTTAGTGTCTCTAGTATCTTGACAAATTAAAATTCTCTTTTGATTTTTAGAGAGCTCGCTCTTAATTTATCTGTTTTGACAAAGTCTCAATTTCAGCTAGTCAAAACAAATGCAGCTAATTTTTATGCCAAAATAATGAAGAACTTTGACTCAAAAAAATCAATTATATTTCTCTCACGAAACTAATAATTTAATGTCAAAGCTTCCAACGAAATTTCAATATTTGGTAAAATAGTACCATATTCTTATGTTTCACATGCAATTTTTGATCTACTTTCTTGTGCTCATTTACTTATTCCGTAAGATTTTGCTAAAAAAAAAAAAAAATATAAATTTTAAATGTTCTAGTACCTTTTGTGGTAGTTGAAGCATCTGTGGACAAAGTTCGACTAAATAATGAAAAATTGTTAATAAAAAAACTAACAGAAAATTATCCACAAAAATTTGGTCGACCTCTGATCAACGATACCGATGGACCAGTTATAATCAAATTAAGAGTTCAATTAATTCAAATAGTTAAATTGGTATTTTTTCAAATTTTCAAAATTTCAAAATTTTTTAAACAAGTTTTATTTAGGATGCAATCGACCAAACAATGGTCACAAACGTTTGGAATAACTTTCACTGGAGTGATCCTTATTTGACATGGAATCCTGACCACTATAATGGTCTAAGCTCTATACGAATTCCAGCATCTTTTGCTTTCGAACATGACATAGTTCTATTGAACAATGCTGATGAGCGTTTAGAAAACAAACGCGATTCTCTTTTGGTAATATACTCTAATGGCGAAATACTTTGGATTCCGCGATCTTTGTTTAGTAGCACGTGCACCATTGACTTAAAAAATTTTCCATTTGACGAACAAAATTGCTCACTCTCATTTGGTTCTTGGAGCTATGATCGCACACTCATCGATTTGGACTTTTACGATAACATGGACAATATTGATCTTAGTGACTATGAAAGAAGCAAAGAATGGCAAATTGACAAGGAAGAAAGCTTTGGCGAACGAACTTATAGAACTTTGGACAACAAAAATTTCACTGTCCTCACATTTTATCTAATTTTGCACAGAAATCCCGGCTTTTATACATATTTATTGATATTTCCGTGCATTCTGCTGGCTTTTTTGACCATGGTCGTTTTTTGGCTACCACCAGAATCGCCGTCTAAGCTCCTTCTCGGAATGAATGTTTTTAGTGGTTTTTTTCTACTGTTACTTCTGCTCGCCGAGCTTGTACCCACTTCGACCAATGAGGTCCCCTACATAGGTATGATCGCCGCTTTTTTTCGATCAAATTTTACCTAATTTAAAAATTTTTAGGCATATACTATTGTTTAAACATGATCATGATTGCGTTGTCCAGTTTTTTATGTACCATAGTAGTTCATATATACTTCCGAGCTGATACATTTTGTAAAATGCCATTTTTATTTAGAAAAGTAGACTTAATTAATTAAATAATAAATATTTTATTTGAGGAAAAAAAAAAATTTATTTAAGATATTTCTCGAGTGGTTGCCAAAGTTGTACTGCATGCAGCCGACAAAATCAAACCAGCCGATCAGTCAGCGCAGTTTGCTTACAAGTGGACTTTTGCAGGGAAGCAAAAATGTTGCCAATGCGGACAAATTCGAAAAGTTTGAGCTTCTCAAAGAGCGGTTCAAGACTTATCGTGAAAATGTACTCAAAGCCGGTTTTGACAATTTTGTCAAATCAAATCCTTCTTTGAACGGCGCGTTCAACAATGGTCAAGCGTTTAATCACAACTGCAAGCAGTCTACTTTGTCTTTGAATGTGAGCAAGCCAAATTGTTGCT
Source organism: Brachionus plicatilis (assembly GCA_010279815.1). Lineage (NCBI taxonomy): Eukaryota > Metazoa > Rotifera > Eurotatoria > Ploima > Brachionidae > Brachionus > Brachionus plicatilis. The sequence goes on along the minus strand of QEOQ01000493.1, from coordinate 308,883 downwards.
GTTCATTCTGTTCCTATTGTTCACAGCAACAGGCCATCCTGGCAGAATTGGCATATCTTAACAATTTAGAACATGATATCAAAGAGATTCGTGACTATTTGCGTGATACAAGGAAAAAATTGGAAACTAAAGAGTTGAAGCAAAAAGTGGCAGGAGATTGGAAGCAAGTTGCTTTGGTGCTTGACAGAACTTTTTTCTACATTTATCTTGTAATCACTGTTCTAACTATTTTCTTATTATTTCCGAAAAACGTTTTTCCGAAATCACAAACCGAGAATAAAGCAGCGTCGATAATCACCACCATTGACAATGTGGCTGATAAAGTAACTTCGCCTACAAAAGCTTTTGGAAAAAACAACGATGAATCCACCAATACTTTGGTGTTCTTTTAACAAGTTCAATTTGCATCGAAAATTTCAAATTAAAGAAATCAAATAATTACGGATTAGAGAAAATTTTATTGTATATATTAATAAATTTTTAAATTAAAATTATATTTTTATTTTATTTGCATTGAAAAAATAAAACGCTCAAAAATCTCAGAATCAATTCGCAAAGTAATAATGATTTTTTTTCTAAATCCTATTTTATTTGATTAAATGACGCCATTTTTTTTTCGCTATGATTTTTTTAGATATTTAATAGATCAAATATTCTGCTAAGATAAAAAATTAAAAATAGAAACTCAAAAAAAGAATAATATACCTGACTAGTTTACGATTTAAATTTGTTTTGGTGAAATTTTTGCAACTAGCATTAGAAGAGTTAATATATACTGAAATTCCTTAAACAAAAATAAACAATTTAAGATAAAAAAATATCATGATTGCTATGCTTACCGGAACTAAATTCTTCCTATGCTCTGGCCAAAAAGTGCATGAGCTATTTTTTTAAGTTAATTTTCTTATTTTAAGATTTGTTGATCGTGTTGGTGTAAAAAAAATTAAACTTAGTATGTTTTCAATCATTTTTGTAATTTGATTAAATTAAATTTAAATTTAAAAGTATATTAAACAAAAATGGCACAATATTAATCAATGATCAATTATTAAATATCGTAAAAAAATTAAAGGCTAAAAAATATGGTTACTTTAATTCAAATTTTTTAATTTTTTTAAGGCTCAAATTTCATTTTTTGTTTATTTTGTTATAAAAAATATCAATAAATCCTTATAAAATTAAAATTGTTATAATTTGAAAATTATTTAATTAACCAAGTTATAGGTACTTTAATTAAATTTTAAATTAATTATGTATACTTATTATGAAAATTAAAAGCGAAGCAAATTTAGATTTACCATAATTTAAATATTTTGGTATAAAAAAAATGGAAAACCTTTAATTTTACGATTTTTGGTATATCGATTCAAAAGAAAATTTTGCTAATTTTTTTTTATTATTAATTTGGAATTAAACAAAATCAGTTAATCCGTTTTTAGTTTACATAATAATTTTGTTTTCTTTTCAACTATCCCTAATTCCAGGATTAATCTTAAGGTTTTTATTTAAATAATGGAGCATTTTTTCAAATTTTTGAAGAGTTTTTGAAATCACTTGAAATTAGAAGTTCAGATTTTTTTTGTTTTTGAGATATGTATATATATATATTTATTTATTTTAAATCTAATAAATCATAGCAAATTACTTTTTTCATTTTAATCATCAGTTTATTTATATTTTTCTAAACGAAGAAACATTTTAAAGGTTATATTAAGAAAAAAATATATTAATTTTTCCCAAAATGAATCAATATTGACGCTGCAAGCTTTTTCGAAAAGATTCTGAAAGATTTTAGACTGACTTTTACAACGTTAATTAAAACTTATGAAATTGAATTTTATGAGCGTCTTTTGATGTTTTTTTTTGTAATTATTGGATATCAAAATAATGTAACAAGCTGATAATTAGCGTAATATATTATTCTCTTTAATTTGTACCTAATTATTATTATTATTATTATTTATTTAAGTTTAAGTTACATTGAGATTTATATTATAAAAATTAAAAAATTCTAATTAATCGGCACTTTCGGGCTCTAGTCTCTTTAATTGAATAAACTACTACTATCATATCTTCATTTTTTTTTAAATTTTGAATCAAGTTTTGTTGAGTTTTACCACTATCATAAAAATGCTTTACATTCAATAGCAAAAATTCTTCCAAAATTTCATTGCACTGACAAGCATTTGTCTAATTGATCATCAAAGTTAGATTGCTATTTTAAAATTAAACAGTTACTGATTTTGTGATATTTTATCTAAACTTTATCTTCAAGACCATAAGAAACACCAATAAAAGTTAGTAAGATTTATCTTCTAATTTTGCTTATATTTAAATTAATTTTCAATAACGATTATTTAAATTAAAAAAAAGAAATCATAAAAAGCTGTTTTTTAATTAAAAATATTTCTAGTTTGCTAATTTAGATCTAATTTTTTGGATCTAAAAATTTATGGAATTGGAAAACAGGTCTAAAAGGTTAATGGATTATATTTGCTTTCTTCTATATAATTTAAAATAAAATGTAAAGAAAACTCTTTCAAACAATTATTTAACACTTCAAATTATTAAAAAATGATAAGAAAAGTAATCACTTAAATTTTTAAACAAACGCTTCTAATGGGAGATTAAAAGATTTCAAGTGAAACTAGTGAATCTTAAAAAAAAATTTAAATCGGATATTGAAAAAATATTAGTTTTTATTTTTAAATACTTATATAAAAAAAATAATTTTTGTGAAAAGTCTTGGTTAAATAAAAAAAATTGTAATGAATTGTTTATTTTAGAAAAAAAAACTTTATTCGAATTTAGGAAAAAAAATAGTTAAAAATATAAAGAAAGACTCTTTTATGCCACCGAATTAAAAAATTTATTAATCGTACCAGCATATCTTGGTGTTATGAAAAATAATGAAAAATGGCTTTAAGCACAAAAAATAAAGTTACAAATCGCTAGATTTGCTTCTAAGTGGATTTCCGATTTCTTTCAAAATCAATTAGTATAAAATAGTATTAAGGCAGTTTATCAGAAAAGATTGTAGTTTTGAGTAGAAAAAATAACGAGTTCAATAAAAACTGAAAAAAAATTTTAATTTTATTTATATTTTTATTTTGTTTATTTATGTATTGGTTAAACAAGTGCTTTTGTTTACCTCACTTTCAAATAAATTTTCGAAACCTTATTAATTTCTATGATATTTTTCTTTTGCTTTTTATCAACACAAAAAAATTTAATTTTCGGTTATCATTTAAAATTAATAGGAAAAGTTTATTTTTACATTAAAAAGATTTTCTTTTTAATTAATGCATGATTTGACGTATTATTGGCAATTCATTTGTCAAAACAATAGTTGAAATTCTTTCTTCAAGAGATAATCACATATTGCATGAGATCTTGCAAAATTTGGATAATTACACCAGTTTTTACATTTTTCTATTCAAATTTATTTAGCTTCAAAATGAAATTATTTCTGAAAATTAATCAAATGAATTGTCGATTAGAAGATTCAATTACTTAGAGCAAAATTTTCTCAAAATTAATTTAACCAAAAATGAAATGTAAAATAGGCGGAAATACATTCTCAATTATTAATTTTCATTCTTAGCTCATAAAGACTTAAAAAAGCAAATAAAACCTAGAGTTTTATACCAAAGTCGTTCAATTATAAAAGTTTCTTTATAAATTTTTTAAAGATGTGATTATTTGTCTTAAATTATAAAATGTAGAATGTCGACGAAAGAAAAACAAACAGATCAATTTTTTTCGAGAAAGCAATTATTTTTCTATTTGAAATTCAAGAACGAAAAAAAGGATATTTTTTGACAGCATTAAAAATCTTAAATAAATTTTGTTTTTTTAAACATAGTTGAATTTTTTCTTAATACTGGCTAATTATTGTTTTCATATTTCAATTTTTGTCATTCTTCCGAAAAACTTATCAAAATTAGTCAAATAAATTCATATCGATTAAACTAAAAGACTTGAGCCAAGAAAGAAAAAAGAAATTTTATTTTATTTCTTATTTCCATTAGAAACGGAAACTGATTTATTTTATAATATTTATTTAAAGCCTAAAAATATTTTAACTTAAATATACTACTTATTCTCATGATCTAGCTTTTTATGTGCAAGCAAATTTTTTTGTTGAAAATTTTGTCTTTTTATTTTTTTTCATATTTATAAATAATTCAACAAAAAACAAATCTAGAAAGTCAGAAAAAAAGAACTAATTTAATTTTAATTCTTTTTTTGCAATGACGTTCACCTTAAATATAATTACATTTTACATTTTGAGATTTCATAAGATATTTTCATGGAAGCATAAGCTCATGCCGTTTTAGCAAAATGTATCGATCCTGGGAATTCATTGCTCTTAGATACTTAGAAAATTAATTAAATTTTTTAGGTAAAGCTTGAAAGTAATTATGAACGCTTTTATGCTTGTATATCTTATTCCCTTGGGTCCATGTTTGAATTAGACAAAATTTTTCCGTGAGGCCCATGTTTGAATTTATAATTGTCATTGTCGGAAGATAAATTGGATTTTTAGTTATGATAATGAGATATAAAGTACTTGAAGCAAACGATATTAAGCCAAACTAAAACTACAACTAAAACTAATGAAACAATAAAAGAAAATTTTCAAAGCCCCAGAATGAAAAGCAATGTTTAATTTAAAATGAATAAAAAAATTATTTTATTGATTTTGTTAAATAGAATTTGTTAATAAAAAAACTAGGACTCAAAATTAAAATAAACTAATAACAGGAACTTATTGTTTGGTAAATTTCTGAAACTTCAATTTTCTTTTTTCAGGATAAACCATTTTTTTATCAATTAAACAGCTAAATAGAAAATAAAATAAAAAGCAAATTCTTGAAAAATTTATATTAAATCTTAACAAGGTGATTGTCAAAAGTCTTAATAAGAAAAGGACTTAATTTAAATAATGTTTAAAATATTGAATAAATAATTTATTGTTGGAGAAATAAAAAAAGCAATAAAAAATTGATCTTTAATTAAATTATTATTTTTATCAAATGATGCTTTTTTTATTTAATTTTAAAAGCGAAAGGAATACTTTAAATGAATTGAAAAAATTTAAAAAAAAAAATCTCCTTAATTTTTGTTATACACGTTGATTAAAAATCAGTTAGTCAGTTTTTATATTCACATTTATTTGTTTATATTTTTAAAGAAGTAAATTAAATTAAATTTTTTTCTTTAAAAATAAAAAAAATAACATTTAACATATTAAATAAACAACTATTTTTTTTAAATTCCATGCACTACCTGCATAATCAAATAGCCATTGAAGAACTTTCTGTATGTCAATTGGAGGTCGACATTTCTTTAAGAGGAATATCACCACTGGTGTCTGCGACAATGCTGAACACGTCTTAAATATTAATTTTTTCTGCTCCTTCTCGAATTTTGTAGCCATTGAAGAACTTTCTTTATGTCAATTGGAAGTCGACTTTCTTTGATTGTCGAAAATGTTTCGGAAAATGAAATATACATCTATAATGCTGTATTCTTTTACTCATTTATTAGAAATATGGCTACGACTTTCGAGAACCCGAATTTCACAGACTGGCCATTGCCTCACTTCGGCTCTAAATACCTTCAACTAAAACAAGTGATTGATTGATAAATCATAAGCATTTTTGTAAATAAACGTTTAATGATGCATTTATACGAAAATTCACATTTTGTTATTTTGTTAAAATTTCTGTTATTTTACGTAAATTTACCCATTTTACTGTAAATTGTAAAAGGGCAAAAAAGACACTTTTTTTCTTATTTTTCTTGCAATTTTTTTAAAAATAAACTTTTTTCTATTTTTTTTACTTGTTTTTAACAATATTTTACGAAAATTTACTCAATGGAATTTTACATTTTACATTAATTTACGTAAAATTACGTTTTTTTTAAATTTTTGATAAAAAAAGTAAAAAAAAAAAAAACAGCTTTTTAGGCACTTTTTCAATTTACAGTAAAATGGGTAAATTTACGGAAATTATCGTATAATTGCGTCAATAAACGTTAATTTACAAAACTATCTTTACGTAAAAATGCGGCTTATTATTTTTGTTTTACTTAAATATAAATAAATTATCGTTAATTTAAGTAAATTCACGTAAAATCATCATTGCGTAACAGTACTATAATTTAAAAAATTAAAAATTTTTGTTTTTCAAAAATGAACTAATTTTTCTGCATTATTATATTCATCCAACTACTTGGTAATTTAAAAATTTAGACAACTTTTTTTAAATTGATATATTGAATATCTTTTAAGAATACTGTCTAATATTTCTAAGTAAAAAAAATCTAATTTTCTATATTAAATGTTTTATATTTTTAAAATTTTTAACTTGTTTAATGAAAGTTATTTTTTGAATTTAATAAAAAACAACAAAATCTAAAGATTATTAGCTAAGAATAATAAATAGAAAATATTCTATGTTTGATGCAATCTTTTTAATTTCAATGTAATAAGATTGCAAAGGTAACTATCATTTATATTTTTAAAAAGTAAATTTGAAGCATCGCATTTTTGCAAATATTTTCAAAATTTGATGAAATTTTTGATTTAAAAACGAAAGAATTCACCAAGTAATTCCAGAATTTTTCTTAAGATTTTATTTTATTTTATTTATGGATAATTTTAAAATTTTTCGAAGATCATTGGTCACTTTGAATTAGAAGTTCAGTTTTTATAAGATAGTTATGTTCATACTAATTAATCATAGCAAAGTTCTCAATTAATTTAAATCAACTGTTTGGTTTTTTTTCTAAATGGAAAAACATTTAAATCAAAGGTTATTTTAGGAATTAGATATAAAATTTTTTCTTCAACATAATCAATATTGACGCTGAAAATTTTTTTAGAAACGATTTTCAGAGATTTTTGATTGACTTTTACAAAGTTAATTATCATATGACATTAAATTTTATCATCGTCGATTGATGTTTTTTCTTTACAATTATGGGATACCAAAATAATGTAACAAGCTAACAATTAGTGTAATAAATTCTATTATATTTTTTCATTTTTTTTAAATTTTGAATCAAAATTTCTCCTCATTTGTTTCGTTTTACCACTATCTTAATAATGATTTATTTGCAATAATTTCTAGCCAAATTCATCTTACTAAAATATTCTTACAAAATTTCAATGCACTGACAAGCATTTGTCTAATTAATCATTAAAGCTAGATTACTATTATAAAATTCAACAGTTGCTGATTTTGGTTTATTTTATCTAAACCACATCTTTAAGTCCATTGGATATTGGTACACAAATGAATCTAAGTTAGATTTATTTCAGTGCGAGCTTTCCTTAACTTTAAAAAAAGCTTTCAATGAAGATTATTTAAATTAAAATAAAAGAAATCCTAGAAGAGCTGTTTTTCAATTAAAAATATTTGCAGTGCATGTTAATTTAAATCTAATTTTTTGGATCTAAAAATGTATGTTATTGGAAAACAAGTCTAAAAGGTGCATGGATAATATTTCCTTTCTTCTATATAATTTTAAATAAAATGTATAGAAAATGCTTTCTAATAATTATTTAACACTACATATCGATAAGCATTTTAATGACTGTTATTCAATATGCTGTTTGCGAAAATTACTGGTGAAAGTCTATACTGGATTAAGAAAGTCGTAAATTTTAAATGAATTATTAAATAGTATAGACAATGTTATATTAATTTTCTTTTCTATGATTGAAAAAAGTTTCCAAACGAAGAAAAATAATCATTTAAATTCTTCAACAAAAGTACTCCTAAGAGGAGATTAGAAATTTTCTAATGACACTAGTGAATTTATATAATTATTAAAATTTGAGAATTACAATTATAGAGTATTTATTATCAACTAATTAAGTGTTCAAAGTGAAAATCAATAAAAGATACAATTAACTAAAAATTCTCAAGTATTTAAATTTGAATAAAATTATGATTTAACTTAATGTCCTAATGGACTATTTTTTATTTGTTTAAAATATGATTTAGTTCGAACCGAAACCCGAAATGCTAAAATAGGGTATTTTAGGTATTCTCACATGTATGAGTTTTCAAATATATTACCAAGTCAAATAGACTATTGAGTTATATTCTCTAGCTCTATAGCTAACTATCTAGGAGTCTCCAACATCAAAAAATTGTTTCGATCGCGAGATATTTGGCTTCATGTACAACATACTTTTAAAAGTTTCTAACTTGGCTTGTTATTTTCTAATAGTACGAAATTTTCAAAAATTATGAAACTTGGTTATCTTGTGTAATTTTAGATCGTTTTTAATTCTATGATATCTATTTTATTATATCCCTTTAAATAAAACTAAATTTTGGGGTAGTTCCTGTCCTTTTTAAAATTTTTAAATCAATTTTCTCACGAACCATACAATTAATTTATTTAGAATCCGTTTCTTTAAACCAAAAATCTACTTTTAATATCCATAACAAATGAAATATCTAATCTATTCAAAGTAAATTAACAAATACCTAGTAATAAGATTAGTTACAAGAATAATCGAGAAATAGTTACCTTTTACTTAGGAATGAAAATTTTTTAAATAAAAGTGAATGGAGTTTTTTTTATCAGGAATAAAAGTATATTTTTCATTCAATTGCTATGAATTTTTTTATTTTATTGAAAAATCACAAAAAAAAAGCTGTTTTAAATGCTTTAAATATATTAAAAATTTTATTAATCGTACCAGCATATCTTGGTGTTGTGAAAAATAATGAAAAATGGCTTTAAGCACAAAAAATAAAGTTACAAATCGCAAGATTTGCTTCTAAGTGGATTTTCCGATTTCTTTCAAAATCAATTAGTATAAAATAGTATTAAGGCAGTTTATCAGAAAAGATTGTAGTTTTGAGTAGAAAAAATAACGAGTTCAATAAAAACTGAAAAGAAAATTTTAATTTTATTTATATTTTTATTTTGTTTATTTATGTATTGGTTAAACAAGTGCTTTTGTTTACCTCAATTTCAAATAAATTTTCGAAACCTTATTATTTTCTTTAATATTTTTCTTTTGCTTTTTATTAACACAAAAAAATTTAATTTTTGGTTATCATTTAAAATTAATTGGAAAAGTTTATTTTTATATGAAAAAGATTTCTTTTTAATTAATGCATGATTTGACGTATTATTGGCAATTCATTTGTCAAAACAATAGTTGAAATTCTTTCTTCAAGAGATAATCACATATTGCATGAGATCTTGCAAAATTTGGATAATTACACCAGTTTTTACATTTTTCTATTCAAATTTATTTAGCTTCAAAATGAAATTATTTCTGAAAATTAATCAAATGAATTGTCGATTAGAAGATTCAATTACTTAGAGCAAAATTTTCTCAAAATTAATTTAACCAAAAATGAAATGTAAAATAGGCGGAAATACATTCTCAATTATATATTTTCTTTCTTAGCTTATAAAGACTTAAAAAGACAACTAAAACCTAGAGTTTTATACCAAAGTTGTTCAATTATAAAAGTCTCTTTATAAATTTTTAAAAGATGTGATTATTTGTCTTAAATTATAAAATGTAGAATGTCGACGAAAGAAAAACAAACAGATCAATTTTTTTTTTGGAGAAAGCAATTATTTTTCTATTTGAAATTCAAGAACGAAAAAAAGGATATTTTTTGACAGCATTAAAAATCTTAAATAAATTTTGTTTTTTTAAACATAGTTGAATTTTTTCTTAATACTGGCTAATTATTGTTTTCATATTTCAATTTTTGTCATTCTTCCGCAAAACTTATCAAAATTAGTCAAATAAATTCATATCGATTAAACTAAAAGACTTGAGCCAAGAAAGAAAAAAGAAATTCTATTTTATTTCTTATTTCCATTAGAAACGGAAACTGATTTATTTTATAATATTTATTTAAAGCCTAAAAATATTTTAACTTAAATATACTACTTATTCTCATGATCTAGCTTTTTATGTGCAAGCAAATTTTTTTGTTGAAAATTTTGTCTTTTTCTTTTTTTTTCATATTTATAAATAATTCAACAAAAAACAAATCTAGAAAGTCAGAAAAATAGCACTAATTTAATTTTCATTCTTTTTTTGCAATGACGTTCACCTTAAATATAATTTCATTTTACATTTTGAGATTTTATAAGATATTTTCATGGAAGCATAAGCTCATGCCGTTTTAGCAAAATGTATCGATCCTGGGAATTCATTGCTCTTAGATACTTAGAAAATTAATTAAATTTTTTAGGTAAAGCTTGAAAGTAATTATGAACGCTTTTATGCTTGTAGATCTTATTCCCTTGGGTCCATGTTTGAATTAGACAAAATTTTTCCGTGAGGCCCATGTTTGAATTTATAATTGTCATTGTCGGAAGATAAATTGGATTTTTAGTTATGATAATGAGATATAAAGTACTTGAAGCAAACGATATTAAGCCAAACTAAAACTACAACTAAAACTAATGAAACAATAAAAGAAAATTTTCAAAGCCCTAGAATGAAAAGCAATGTTTTATTTAAAATGAATAAAAAAATTATTTTATTGATTTTGTTAAATAGAATTTGTTAATAAAAAAACTAGGATTCAAAATTAAAATAAACTAATAACAGGAACTTATTGTTTGGTTAATTTTAGCTGAAAATTTAATTTGCATTTTCTAGGATAAATCACTATTTTACCAATTTTAGTCGTTATATTTATTACCAATTCTTTTAAAATTTTGATGTAATCTTAGTTTGGTATTAGCGTTAAGTCACACATAATTTCAAGTTTATAAATTCAAATAACATTTTAAAATAATTCGAAGAAGTTAAATTTTTTTTTAATTTAATTAAATTATTATTTATTTAGATAAAAAAGGAATAAGTTAAATGAATTATCAAAAAAAGAAATAAAATATTTATTCTTATTTTTGGTATTACAAGTTGTTTAAAAATCGATACAATGCTTTTTCAGCTGACCAGTTTATTCTGGGCCACATGTAAAATTTTGTTTTTTAAAATCCGGTGAATTTCGTTTTGATTAATTCCCGGATATTAAACCATCTATCTAAAAATTATTTTTAGCATTGATTGGTTTCATGCTGTTATTTAATATTCAGTCAGTTATGTCGATTATTTTTAACAATTCTGGACCAATACAACTAAATAATGAAAAACGTTTGATTGATGATCTATTAAAAAATTACCAAGTAAAGTTTGGAAGACCTGTTAATAACATGAGTGAAAAAGTCGTTGTTTATTTTGGATTATATCTCATTCAATTGATAGATTTGGTGAGATTTTAATACTTTTTAAATATATTTTCTAAACAAAAATTACTAGGATGAAAAAAATCAAGTTCTAGTCACTAATGTTCATTCAGTTTATGTGAGCTTAGTAATAAAATGAAGTAATAAAACTATTTAAAACTTTTTTTAAGCAATGGAAAGATAATGCATTAAAATGGAACATTTCTCAATATGGTGACGTTTTCGATATACGTCTCCCTGTTAATCGTATTTGGACACCAGGTAACTATCAGGTAAGCTAAGATTTAGATTTAGATTTTTATTCCTTATTTGAGATATCGTTTTGTACAACTATGCTGATGCTCGTCTTGAAGAAAAACGTGAAGTATTGGCAATAGTTAAGCCTGATGGTACTGTTACTTGGCGACCTCCAAGTATTTTCAAATCAACATGTCAAATAAACATACAAAAATTTCCTTATGATGAGCAGAACTGTTCTATGAAATTTGGTAACAATTTTATTTTTTTTTCTCAAAGAAAACTTTTGAAAATTTTAAAAGGAAGTTGGACTTATAACGGAGATTCAATTGATATAAGATTTTATGAGGGACTGGAAGAAATAAATCGAAATCAATACACAGAATCAAATGAATGGGATATTATTTCAGCGAAAGGGATACGTAGTGAAATTAAATACGAATGTTGTATAGAAATATTCCCTGACATGTAAAATTAGAAAAACAAAGAAAAATATTTTTAACATTTTATTTTTTTTTTAGAACTTTTTTTTTGAAAATGAAACGCAAAGGTGGCTTTTACAACTACATTCTAGTTTTACCATGTGTTCTTTTATCATGCTTGACAACAGTAATTTTTTATTTTTATTTATTTATTTACCAAAAAAATCCAATCTCCAGTTCATTGTCTCTTTCAGTATTTACCGTAAATCTTGGCATGAAAAAAGCTTGTGTAAATTGAGATCGAAATAAATTTAGAAATTTTTTAAAGTATGACAAAAATTTAGAGGCTAAAATTAAAGAAAGTCAATATATTTTTTTAAATTAATTTTTCAAATGTTCATACTAATTTTTTTGATTTTCCTAAAGGCAACTTCATCCATTCAATTATTCTATCTAATATCTTTTTAAAATATCTACATTTGAAGTAATTTAATAGATATTGATAACATATAATTCAATTTAATTATTTTATAAAATGCGAAGTTATTTTTTCAATTTAAGATAATGATTGATTTTCTAAAATCATTTTTCTTCTTTTCAATCAGTCTTAAAACTGTCTTTTTTTAAGAGCTAAATCTTCTTACATTGACATATGTGTATGATAGATTTTTTTTTTTTTCACATTTATTTGTTTATATTTTTAAAGAATTAAATTAAATTAAATTTTTTTCTTTAAAAATAAAAAAAAACATTTAACAGATTAAATAAACAACTATTTTTTAAAAATTTCATGCACAACCTGCATAATCAATTACAACATCAAACTTTTGGTTATCACATAATACTTTTCTTATTTTCTAGATTTTGTTTTGGCTGCCACCTGAGTCTCCGGCCAAAATGGTCCTCGGTATGAACATATTTACCTCATTTTTTGTGTTGTTGCTTCTTCTGTCAAAAAATGTGCCATCAGCCAGCGACAACATACCTGTAATTGGTGCTTATTATTGTCTAAATATGGTAATGATTGCGACAAGTACTTGCTCATGTACAGCTGTAGTTCATATATTTTTTCGTGGACAAGGCCATGTACCATATATAATCAGAAAAATTTTTTTGGAATTTCTTGCTCGTATATTTTGTATGGTAACTCCACCAGCTTTGCCTCCAGCACCGGTTAAAAAATCTCGTAAAATAGAAACTCATGCAACCATAGTCACTTCGGTCAATAACACAAGCAATCAATCGAATGGTAACCTTCAACACCATGTTAACAAGGTCCCAGTTTATCAAACGCTTAGCAATCAAACTCAAATAAATAGTCAAAGTTGTACAGCGCTAAATGGAAATGAAGAAACAAATAATTACATGAATAAACCTTATCCGAATGATCAAATTCACAAGGCAAATTATGCTGGTATAGGGCATTGTGAAATTTTAGGCTATCAAACCTTCATTAATCCTCAAATATATCAGACATTACCATCACAGGGACCAAAGTATCCAACAGTTCAAAATCACCAACAATTTCATCAAAACAATTCAATACAATACAACAAGAACCACCTTACCAATGATCTTAATTTGAGCTTTAGTCTAATTGAAAATGATATTAAAGAAATTCGTGACTATTTAAGGCACACTCGAAAGAAATTGGAAAACACCGATGCAAAATCCAAACAAACCAATGAGTGGAAACAAGTTGCATTGGTTTTGGACAGAACATTGTTTTATTTGTATATTATTGCCATAATTGTTTCATTTATTCTGATGTTTCCCAGGTAAAATTGTAATAGGCATTTTTAGTCATTTATTTGTCTTATAATAAAATGCTTCATTTTGTCTTTTTTTTTTCTGACTGAAAAAAAAATCTATTTCCTTTTAGTAATATTTAGATAAGTTGCTTTAAAAAAGAATATTCAAACCTTAATTATTAATTATATACAATCGAAACGTTTATGGAGAAGGTATCGATTAAACGGCTAAAATTTGCTTTCATTATCAGAAAATAACAAAAAAAAATAAGGAAATGAAGCTCAAATTTTAGTCTATAAACCCTTTATTTTTTGAATTTACAAAGAATTAATTTATTTTAGAAATTTTCTTTTGTCTAGAATTATTTATTTTTATTATAAAATCAAAAAATTTTAAGGTGTTTCTTTTAAATTTAAGTTACGAAATAAGCCTGACAAAAATTCAGATTAAAAAGATAAATCTCCCAAAATAGTAATTTATCCAAATTCCTAATCATCCGTAATTTTGTCAATTAGTTTTAGAAATATTGTTTATTTTGAAATTAAAAAAATTGACAAAATTAACAAAATTTAAAACTCAAAATTACATTTTTTAAATTATCAAGATCTTTCAATATATTTTTTTTTAATTATTTGCTTTAAAAAGAGTGGTTCCCTTTTTTAATTTTATTTTCATTCTAGTTTTTAATCCTTTCATTCACAAAAGATCAAAAAACTTTTGTTGGAAAAATTATAAAATGAAGAGCTTTGTAATTTATTGCATTTAATGTCATTTAATTCAATTATTGATTTAATTTTTATAAAAAATAGAAATAATCAATTAAAAAGGAAATGCAACAGAAAATTTTCTCCCCTAACTAGACGCCGTATTCAAATATTTTCTTTTAAAACCAATTTAATTCAATTTAGTCCACCTAAATAAAAACTCGGGTTTATTTTTCGAAAAAAAGAAATTTTAATCGAATAGAATAAATTTTATTCTTAAATCAAAAAATAGAATTTTTTAGATCACTCAAAAAATGCTTATCTAAATTTTTTTGAAATTTTTTTATAATTGATAATTAAATAAAATACATGTTATCACATATATCTTATAACTTAAAAGCATTCTTTAATCTATACTTGGTTCACTAATGGGCTCTTAACCTACCTCAGAAGTTGATCCAATGTATCTCTTCTAATGAATTTGATGCTAATAACAAACAAGATGTAATATTTAGTAATGACGAATGTCTGGAAAAAAATGAATCCAAAACAGATAAAGAGGTTTAGTGATTCTAGATCGAGAAACTTTGATTGAGGGAAATTAGAATTTCGGATGCATTAAATAGTTAACTGGCTTTAGTTTGATATCGTCAAAAGAAAAGGCAAAAGTTTATCAAGAAGTCACGTCAAGTTTGCCTGCCGTGAGTGACGAAAATAAATGACAAGTCAAAAAATACCAAGTACCATCGACAATTTCATGAAAAATTAAAAATGCTTTAAAATTCATGCTTCCAGAAATACCGAACTTAAGCTCTTTCAGAATAAAATAAAATGAAATCAAAAAATAAAAATAAAAATAAAGTAAAATAGGGTAAAATAAACTGAAATTTAAAAGAGATATTGAAATATAATGCACACGTGTTTATATAGTTGAAGCTTCAAGAAAAAAGAAGAAATAGTAAGGTAGCAATTACACAATGGAGTTGGGTATTCAATGTATCTTGATTCGAAACCCGCTTTGTATTCCTCCACGAGTCTGACAACAATTGGAATGGAATGATCCAGTCCTGTCCCAATATATTTCTCACTCAATTCAAAAAGTCGATTCGAGACTGTTAGTAATTAAAAGTTAATCAAAAGACTGAATTTCACCATTCTGAATTTCTTGTTATTTTTTGATAATATTTCTGAAAATAAATTCAAGCAAGGAAAAGAATAGTTTAGAATTGATCCGACCAATGATTTATATAGGTTTCCTAACGTTTTTTGATTAAGACCCCATTTTTTGTCTGACATTATCTCAATTAAATTTAGCCTATTGCAACCTTCTCTAATTTCGTCAACAATTTTATTAAAATTTAATTCATTAATATATTGAGCCTTGAGGAACACCTGCAGTTATTTGGTTTTCATCGATTAAGTGGTCATTCACATTTACCTTAAATGTTCTTGAACCTAAGAAGGACCTAAACCAGTTAATTAAGTAGGGCTAGTATTTAAATGGGTATTTATTAATATAATTGGGCATTTGGCAAAAAATCACTTCGGATATTAGATAAATAATTTGAGTGCTTAAGATATTGAATGAGTGTTAAATTAAAATAATCAAGTATTTAAATGTTTATTTGAGGTCTAAAAAAATCAAATGCGTATATAAAAATTCATTTAGAGTATTAATTTATCTTAGTGGTTACTTATTTAAATAAAAACAATTAAATAATTTATAAAAATTAATAACAATTAATAAATATTCTTATTAATGATTAGAAATTTAAAATTATTACTTAACAAGAAAAAGAATAATTATTACACAAATAAATTAAAAGATATATTACACAAAAGAATGCTTGCGCCAGAATATTACAGCAGTCAGGAGGAAACCGATGTTGAGACGGAGAAAACAGTCCACGAATCCCAAAAGAAGAAAAGAAAAATGCCCACTTGGGAAATTATTCAAACATTTGACAACGCCGATGGTGCAGAAAAAACTATAGGAAAGGAAGGGTCAAAATGGACCAAAAATGCAGAGTTGTTTAAAAGTCCCAAAAAAAAGTCCAAGTCATTAAAAAAAATTCTGGACTTGGACTTGACTTGAGACTTGTGACTTTTAAAAAACTCTGCAAATATGATACAGCTATAACGATGCTAAGTTTTCTTTATTTCTCTCATCAATAAGATTATTAAATAATAATTCGATGTCTACTCATTTTCATAGTTTGGTAAGGGCTCCCTATACTAATTGTAGGAACTATTGATAAAGATTGAGTTTTCCATCCTTTTGGATTAGTAGTAAGTTCAAATTAAAAAACGGAGGATTTTGAATTTTTTTTTTCAATAGTTCGAATTTTTCTTATACCCTATAATAATTTTTTAACTGCTCAATAATAATTTTTATAATACCCAATAATCATTTTTATAATACTCGACAATAATTATATGTACCCAGTTTCTATTTCTTTTTCAATAATTTTTACAAAAAATAAATACCCAAAAAATATTTATTTTTACACCCAAATAATTAATATAAATACCCATTTAATAATAATCCATTGAGTAGTGTGTGATTCATTTTAATCAATTTATTAATCAAGCCTTCATTCCAAACCCTATTGAAAGCTTTAGAAATATGAAAGAAAATGGAACAAACTTTTTGAATCATAATTCTATACCTAGTCGAAGAGACAGGTTAAAAAATTCTAAGATTAATTATTAATTAATTAATTTCGTGGTAAATTTCTATCATTAAATTATGTATTTGGTGAGGACCTCAAGCCGCTTCACTCTACAGTTTTTTTAAAGCCAAGATTAATTGATTAGGGCAAATAGGATCATTGAAATTGTAATTTTTGAGAAATTCAGAATTAAAATTAGTTATTTCTTTATTTTTGGCTCATATAATACTGATGATTCACATTTTTTTGTGAACATTTGAACTCGTTATCGACATGATGCGAATTTCCAATCAGCAAAAACTTATTAATAAATTCTTGAGGGTGAGTGTAAAATTAATAAAAAACTAATTAAATTCAAGTTTGAGATTTATTATTTTTTCTAATTGATCTCAAGAATATGAAGATGATTTTACCTATTTTATTTGAAAAAAGGATTAATACTACTTTTCCATAATTCTTCTTGGTAGATGAGCAAAAAATAATTCATTTTAAAATTTAGAATTGATAAATTTTGATGAAGATGCAAATCTAAAAAAAAAAAACTTCAATTATAAAAAAAAATTAAAGATTTTGAATTACTTTTTGTTACCAGTAAATTAGGAAAAAAGTATTTATTTTTAATTCAATTAGAATCTTAATATTTAAAAGCACAAACTTGAAATTTTTTAATGACATGATAATTTTTTATTTCCCAAAACAACAAACACTCGTCTTCCGGTCTTTGTTTTTATCCAATTTTACGGGATTGTGAAGTTCATTTCAATTCGATCGTTTCAATTCAGAAAAAATTGAATAGCTTTTTTACTAAAAGAGATAATTAATTTCTATAAAATGCTTAATTATAAGCAAATTTGCTTAATTCAGTAAAATAGGTCTGCAAAACACTCTGCAATTTTCTGCATTTTGCACGCCATTAAAAAGTATTCTAATCAACTTTGCAATTATATTGCAGAGTTTTTGCAGACATATATTTTCGGATTAAGCAAAGTTGCTTAAACATTAAGCATTTACAGAACTAAATTATTCCTTATAGTAAAAAGGTTATTCAAATTTTTCTGAATTGAAACGACTGAATTGAAATGAAATTCACAACCCCCAATTTTACATAAAGAACAATACACTGTTTCCATTGAAATTTTGCCCTTTTACAATTTATTAAAGAAAAAAGTTTCCACATAGAATTATATATTAAATGAAAGCTCTTAAACTCATCTTTCGGCAAAATTATTTTATTTTTTAAATTTCCTAATATAAATGTCAATTTTTCCGGAATGAAAATACCTTTTTTTTCAAAATAAACTTTACATTTGAATTTGCAACGAATATTTTTAGCTAAAAAATAAATAAGGCAGTTTTTTTCTTACATTAACTGTTCTACAAATGAGGAGCTGTACAACAGATCAAGGTCCGAGCCAATCCGAAACACAATACGCAGAAGACGACTTAAGTGGCTTGGTCATGTTCTTAGAATGTCAACAGACAGAATTCCTAGAGTTGCACTTTTTTGGACACCTCAAGGAAAGAGAAATGCTGGAAGACCAAAGTTTACCTGGAGGAGAACAGTTGAAAGAGATCTGAGAGAGATGAAACTCACATGGTGACAAGCAGAAATTGTCGCTAAAGATAGGGTAGAATGGAGGGGACGTGTGGACGCCTTATGCTCCACTGGGAGTAGAAGATAGAAGAAGAAGAAGAAGAACTGTTCTATTCATTTTAATATCTTTTTTTTTTCTTTTTCAAAATGCACTGATATTAGATAATTAATCAAATATAAATCAAATATCACATGGTTTAATTTTTTGTGTTTGAATAAGAAAATGTATCCAATGTTGAAATAACATTGAAAAAGTGCGATGTTTCAGATGTTTTTTTCAATTTCAAGTAAAAAAATAATTTTAAGCTAATATTGCAATCATTTTCATATTTTAAATTAATCTCTTTAGTGAAATTGAATGAGTTTAATTTTTATTTAGGAATTTGAGAAAAATATTGAAAATTCTTTTTTTATTTTTTAAATTATTTATTTATTTGTTTATCTGTATCTTAATCAAACTTCCAAATAAAATACATGAAACAAAAAAATTAAAAATTAAGTTGAATATGATAAAATAAAATGAAAAGAAAGATAAATAATTCTTTTAGATTTAAATTCAGTTTCACGAAAAGGTGCACCAAAATAGAATTAGGTGATCAAATCTCAAATTAGGTGAAAAACTTTTAGACTATGAGAATAAATAGAATAAAATAGGTATTAAATAGAATGCCTAATTCTCGATACTGATATAAAAATAAACAATTGAATTCAATAATTTTTTCGTTTTTTTTTTTTTATTTGAATTTCTTTAAAAATTTTGACTTTTGAATTTTGAATTTGCACTTTACATGTTTTCTTATTTTTAATTTCCTTGATAGCTAAATCGTTTTTTAAAATAGTAATAGTAGTGGTTCTTAGTACGATATCTTACATGTATAGTGTCTGAGTACATAACCACCATTAACCAGCATGAAGACTTGTTTATACCATATTTTTCTGGCAACTTATTCCAATAGGAATTACTATTCTAACAAATGTTTATGTAATGCTGGACGCTTATAAACCGCTATTTTTATGAAAAATAAGTGACCGGTTACAACCGGATAATAATTGGGACTAAGATGATCAACTTTCTATTTAATCGAAGCCTGTGCTGAAAAAGATAGCAAGAAATAAGATGAACAGGACTTGTGATCCAAAAGGAGTGAATAAGGTTAAAAAAAATAAAAATCTTGTTTCACTCAAAATTTCCCCTCTGCAACCATTCTGCATTTTTATTTTTTATAATTTTATAATAAAATTTAGGGTATTGGGAATTTTGTATCAAAGAACAGAAACAAAAATCGTAAAAAGAAGTCACTTTTTTACTTTGGGTCTTAAAATTTTTCTGCAGCTGATATAAACTTTTTAAATCTAAATTAAGTCTCTGCAATACATGTGCAATTTAATTTTAATGATTTTCTAATACATTTGGTGCTGTGCAGACTTGCAGAGTTTCTGCAGAGACTTAATTTGTGTGGAAAACAGTTTTTACCAGCTATTACATTTTGCAGAACAATTTTAGACTCATAGTTAAAAAGTTATTTTTTTTTAAGATTTTTGTTTTAGTTCTTTGTTCCAAAATTCACAATACCAAAATTGGGTTGCCGAATAACTACAAAGAATTTTGGTGAAACAAACTTTGCATCAGCTAATTCATTTTTCATAATAAGTTTTTGGCTAAGAAAATAAATTTTTTTTCAAGTTTTTTTTTTTGATTTTTGTTCAATAGTTTAAAATGACAATATTTAAGGCACAATTTTTTAATCTTTTTTACTTAATTTTTCTATGAATGAGAGAATCACTTTCAATCTAATTTTCGATAAAAATAGCAACAAGTGTGACAAGTAAAAAATCATACTTTTAATTTAAACCAAATTTTTGTAAGATTATTCACTAATTTTAAAAAAGGTAAAAGAAAACTTATATAGAATTTATTTTTAAAAATTTTCAGAAAAAATGGTCCCAACAAACAGTTTAATTAAAAATTTTTTAGATTAATTTTTTCTTTTTTTAATTGTAATTCAAACAAAAATGAATTAATAGTTTTCATGTTAATTGTTACAATAAGGTATTAAACCACTACTTCTTATCCTCTCCGATCAAAAAAAGTTATTTTTCTAGTCTCAATGGTTGATATGAAAAAGAATATTTATTATACAAAAAAAATTAAATCTCTAATAAAATTCAATTTTTTAAAGTGATTTAAATGTTTGTTCGAATTAATATTCAAATCGATTTCTTTTATTAATTTAGACAGCCTTTTCAATATTTTAATAAATTAAAAAATAAAATTTTTTTTGAAAAGCCTAAAAAAATTCTTCTTTTGAAAGAAAGGAGCATGAATACTAAATTTTAGAAACAACTTATTTTTTAAATCATTCATATTCAAACAAAAAATTTAATTTGAGAATATGACATTTGCATTTAAAGTAGTGTTGGGCGGGGGCCAACTTTGGCCGGCCAGTATAAACGGCCAATTTTGGCCGTGAAATTCACAGCCGCATTTAAGATCATCCGTGAATTGGCCGGCCGACTTTTGACCGTTTTTAAAAAGGCCGACCTTTCCTGGGCCGGCCAACTACCGTGAAATAGCCGGTTTTCAAAAATTTGGGCGTCCGCGGTCTTCGCCATTTTTTTTTCTGGTCGCACACGTGGCCTCCAGACGGCTTATGCTAAAACACGGAGGACCTGTTTTTTACTAAAACACGGACCGCTGTCGGATGATATTAGGAATTATTCAAAAACTTGTTAATTTGTTAAAACGGTCCGTGTTTTAGAAAAAAAGAGGTGGTCCGTGTTTTAGCATAAGTACTCCCGACCGGCCAAAAACACTAAATTTTGTCAGATTTCGGAAGCTAAATATTTCGCTTTTCAACTTATTTGTTACACGAAATAATATATATAATAAAATATAAAACATTAAACATGAGAAGGATATTTTCTATAATAAACCATAGGAAAAAAGGAAAAAATGTCTACTTTTATGCTTGAAAGATTAAAAAAAAATTTAAAAAAATTAGTTTTTATGACAATATTTGGCAAAAAATCAAATTTTTCCGATAAATTATAATTTCATGCTAAAAAAAAGATTTTTCTTGCAAAAATACAATCTAAAAAAAAGATTAAAAAAATAGTTTTTATAGTAATTTTTGGCAAAAAATCAAATTTTTCCGATAAATTATAATTTCATGCTAAAAAAAAGATTTTTCTTGCAAAAATACAATCTAAAAAAAAGATGAAAAAAATTAGTTTTTATAGTAATTTTTGGCAAAAAATCAAATTTTTCCGATAAATTATAATTTCATGCTAAAAAAAAGATTTTTCTTGCAAAAATACAATCTAAAAAAAGGATGAAAAAATTTTTTTAGCGGTTTTATTTAACTTTGTTAGATATTTTTTTAATATTAAATATTCGAAGTCACAGTTAAAAGTTAAAATAATAAATCGAAATTCAAATATCAAGTCAATTCTTTACTAAATGACTATAGGCATACAGTCTGCACTGAAAATAAATTTGTTATTTCCCGTGTAGACAAACGCCTTTTGACTATTACCAATTCTTTAAAATTTTCGAAATAATTGTCTTATATCATTGAAAATAATATTTAAGTTTCTTTTCCTACAGTTAAAGCAGGATATTACAAGAAGTTAATTATTGAATTAAAGCAACACTTCACTTTATATAAAAAATAATCTTGACTACGCACATTTACATTGTTAATAATTAATTCTTGGCATAAAGACCATATTAACATTTAAAGACTTTGACTTTTATAAAATTTTTCTACAACGTTTCTTCCGTGTTTAAAGGAAATGTAATGACAATCGTAATCTTAGGAGGTCACCTTAGCTAAAATTTTAAAAAATAACTAATTTTCTAAAAATAACGAAAACGGTTGATATTTCATTTCTGTTATAAACACTATTCTTTTATCAATATATAAATTCTTATTATTATTATTATTATTATTATTAATAGTTTGAGGAAAACTCTCCGGCTATTCAGAATGGATCAGCGTCCTTCATTTTAGCCAATGGTTAGAAAATTTAAATAAGTTCATAATAACTAAAAAAAATTAAAATAGAAAAAATTAAATATCGGTAAGTTTATAAATAAAACATTATTAATTATAGTTATTGAGAAATATTTCTTTGACATATGCAACTTTTGACCTTTTTCATTCTTCATTACCAAACCAAAAAAATGCTACAGGAAACCAGATTCGTGTGTTTACTTAAAGCTCTCAAAATATAACTTTTACAATTAACAATTTTTCAAATTAGTGAATATGCAAGATTTTGGCTTTAACCGGCTTATATTAAATACCAATTTGAAAATATTATTCTGATCAGGATAAAGAAGAAATTATTAGATAGCAATTACACTATGAAATTGGATAATGATTATTATTTTGATCATTTTTATACTAAAAATTCAATATAAACACTAATTTAATAAGTTACCGATTGATTTGTCAATTTCTGTCTTAATTGAACGGACTGACAGACAAAATTAAAGATCCTTGAGATAAAAATTCACCATTTATGAACAACATTTTAGTAACAGAAAAATAATCAAATGAAACCTTAACTAATTATCTAACAAATTAAAAACATTAAACAATCTGAATAAAAATAAAAAACACGGCATTATACAGCCTTACCTCGATTTTGTTACCCCTTAATTGTTAAATCCTAATTTTATGAAAAAAATCTGCGGGACGCACAAAATCATAATACACACAAAATGTGTTCGAATTTGTAAAATTTTAATTTTATGAAATTTTTTTTGCTTACCCAGACGTTTCACAAAATCGAGGTATTTATTGTAGAAGGCATAAGTTAAGTTAAAACTAAAAAACATTATAATTGATTAGGTTATTTATGAAAACCAAACTTTTAAAATTTTAAATCTAAAAATATTTTTAAATCGAAGAAGTATTATTAAAATTTTGGGAATCGACTGTCATAAAATGAAGCGACAATTCTAACTTTGATCCTTTTTAAATACTTTGATTAAATAACCCTTGTGGCAAAAAAATGTATTTTACTAATACTTTAAAATGTTTTTGAGAGTAAAAATCTTTTCTCCCTTCAGATATCTGAATTTATATTTGATTAATTATCTAATATCAGTGCATTTTAAAAAGGAAAAAAAAAGATATTTAAATGAATAGAACAGTTAATGTAAGAAAAAAACTGCCTTATTTATTTTTTAGCTAAAAATATTCGTTGCAAATTCAAATGTAAAGTTTATTTTGAAAAAAAAGGTATTTTCATTCCGGAAAAATTGACATTTATATTAGGAAATTTAAAAAATAAAATAATTTTGCCGAAAGATGAGTTTAAGAGCTTTCATTTAATATATAATTCTATGTGGAAACTTTTTTCTATAATAAATTGTAAAAGGGCAAAATTTCAATGGAAACAGTGTATTGTTCTTTGATAAATTTATGAAAATTAAATATGAAAAATTGACTTATTATCCTCTAAATAGATTTAAATTACTAAAAATAAATTTTTTTTATATTTTATAGTCAGTAGTAGTCAAATTGTATTTTAAAATCAAGTAAAGTAATTCACAATTTTGTGAAATGTGAATTAGAAAAAAAAATTTAAAGAAGACCCAGGTAAAATCTTTGGTGAACTTTTATTAATTTTACTCGAAACTATTGAATTCTCTGTCTTAAATCTAAAGTGCAGTAAATTTGAATAATCTTGTTTTAAATTTCCAATTATTTATTAGTTGATAAATTTCATTATTGTTTTCAAAATTTTATTTTAAATTTAAGCTTAAGTGTTTTTTTGTTGTAAAAAACATAGATTAATAAAAAAGCAACAAGGTATGCACTATCAAAACACGATGTTTTATTTTTTTAAATTATTCTTAAAAACTCTATTTTTAAAATTTTTTCTGTATATTTTGTCAAAATAAAAAAAAATTGTGTTTGTTTACCTTTACAACAATTTAAATAAGCAATTAATATAACTTTATCATAGAAAAACATCAACAGACTGATTAAATAAGCTATTTATCGTGCCACCTTTTCCAGGCAAATAATGAAAAAAACTTAAAAATTAAATAACTAAATGGTTTAAATGTTTAATGGTTTATTTGGCGTCTTGAAGTTGATAGTCAATTCAAAATATCATCTCAATTCAAAGAGTTTATCTTGAATTAATCTTTACATTTATTTAAATAATTTTCTCAACCCATTGAAAAAATTGATTTTTTAAAAAGATAAATCTTAAATTCTAAATAATTAATAAAACGAAAACATCGATCTTTCCCACAAATATTTTTGAAAAAAAAATTTATTTAATTTTTTAAATCAACATGACATCTAAAGCATGTTACATTAAAATTATTTAAATGAATTCAAAGACTAATTTTAATATTTAATGATAAACTCTTTGAATTGAAACGATATATTGAATCGATCATCAACTTCAAGATTACTTGCCATTATTTGAAATTTTTAAATATCCATAAATATAATTTAATTTTTACAATAATAAATATAATTTTTACTTTATATTCAATCAGCTAATTTGATCGGTCCGATATTTGGAAAGAAAAAAAATTAAAACTGATCAAAAAACTTTTATTTTAATAATTTTCAATAAAATTATAACCAAAACAAATCTGAGCAGATAAATACAANNNNAAAAAAGCGGAAAAAATACAATTTAATTGTCAACTACTAGGTTAAATAAAACTTCAAACTGTTTGCTATAAGTCGTCTGCTTTAGACGCCCAGAAACTTTATTAACCCAAAAACAAATCTAAAACTATCATCAGCTCGCTAGAATGTAAAACAAATAATTCATAACGTTTAAAATAATGCTTTATTTGGTATTAAATCATAAAGAAAAGAGAAAAAAAATTATTTGGTCGATCTGTAAAAGTGTGTATCCTAGTAAATCTTAAAGTACATAAGAGAAAAAAAAACATACTTTAAACAAAATAAATTCATTAAGAAATTAAAATTGTGCCACAGCTACTTTTCAATGTCTGCCACGCTAAATTTGTCGCCGAACAACTTCCTCAACTGTTCCTCATAGTCAGGTATATTTTTTTGCATTATTTTAACACATGGTCCCAAGAGTCGCTCGAACGCGTCCACGTCCAAAATGGCACACTTGGTGTCATCGCCGACGGCGTAGGCGCTCGCCGCCCTCGGGTTCTTGGTCAACAAAGCCAACTCGCCAAAGTAGTCGCCCTTCTGGCACATCTTGATCTCTTTGGACTGTCCATCCTGTTCCCTCACTATGCGCACCATTCCGTGCTCGATGAAATACATGCACTGGGCCTCTTCGTCCTGCTTGATGATGCTTTGGCCGTCGCTGAACGACTTGGAAAAGAGGGCATCGGCCACATTCATTCTCTCGTAGGAATTAAGCGATTTGAACATGGGCATGTTGTCGAGCAGTTGTTCGTACATTTTCCTCTTTTCGAAGGCGCTCTTGAGCACAATTCTCTTGAAAGTGAGGCGATCTAGCGCCCAGAGCTTGCCGGCCGAGCCGGCCACAATGGTGGCCGCCCGGGGCATGTTGTACATGAGAGCCAGCTCTCCAAACGAGCCCTTTTGGTCGTATTCGCCCACTTTCTGCTTGTTCACATAGATATCATATTTTCCCGATTCGATCACATAAAAGTTGTCGCCATCGTCTCCTTGTTCGATGATCACGTCGCCCTGCTGGACGTGTCTGCCGAACATGGCGTCGATCACTTTGTCCACTTGTTTTTTTTCCAGAGAGCGAAAAATGAATATGTGCCCGATGGTTTTGAGCAGATAGTGGCGCTCGTCGTCGGTCTTGGGGTGGACGACGGCCGGCTCTTCGCTGGTGTCCTCCTCGGGGTTGTATTTTTCGGCGGCGACCGAGTGGCGTCTGCCGCCCGCCGCGAATCGGCCCTTCGGCAGCTCGGGCATCTCGCCCATTTCATCTTCGTCCGTGTACACGTCGTCCTCGTCCACGTGGTTGGTCTCCGCATGGTTGGCTGTGCTGAGCTTGGAGAGCAGGCTTTTGGCGTTGTCACTCGCTCGCTTTTCCAGCAGACTGTCGAAGTACTGGGCCGCGAATTGCAGCAGGTCGGCCGGTCTCTTGCGCAAAACTTCCACTGTAAAGTCCTGGAGTAAATCGGTTAGACCTTCTGGTATCTCGAAATTCATTTCTTTTCTGATAAAATGTTGTTTTTTTGAGCATATAAAATAAAAATTTTCTTCAAAATTTTGTTCTATACTTTTGTCACAATAAAAATAAATAGCGAGCTAATTTTTTTTTTATTTTTGATCTAAAACGAAATAAAACAGGTATTTTTTTTTATGGGTTTTATTAGTTTATTGCTGGCTGCACCGCCAAAATATCACTTGTTCGGGATGACAATGACGGCTGATCGCTCAAATGCAACTTTTTTTCTTTTTTTTTTTTTTTCTCAAATCTAAACTTTTCTAATATTTAAATTGAAACCAAATTTCAAAGCGTATATTTAAATAGAAATTTTAATTTAATGATACCAAGTATCAAGATTTGAGCTAGGATTTTTTTTATGTCATTTTATTAGCTTTTTTTTTTCTCTTTGATTATTGAAACTTGAGATACACAATGAGTTTCTCCCTGAATTAGTACCAAAAAAATAAATAAAAATTTATCTTAAATAATTTTGTAATTTATATTTACTCTAAAATAAAATAAAATAAAAGAGCAAAAATGAACACTACTAGACTACTAATCATCTTTTCGATTTTGAATCTGAGCCCTCGCCCCTGTAATTAAATCTGAGATGCGGCAGCGGCAGCTTCATGGATCCGCTGGAATTTAAATCATACAGAATGTAAACATTCGTCAAATGGCGTCATTAATTTGTCGATTGATAAAATTTATCTCTAATAACCATGGAAATTAAGATACCAAGCTAATTAGAAAAAAAGATTTATGCTTAGGAAACAGTTCTAGTTCTAGAAATCCTTAAGTTTAGCATTTGAGTATTCAGATAGTAGGTTACCAAACGAAGTAAATATCAGGGGAAAGATAAAATTTGATTCTGATTAACTAATCATCGAATTGGTGCATTGGGCCCCTTTTTTCCTCTTTTGCTTGAATCAATAATTCACCGGATTCACTTGATAAATTTACCTGATGATAATGCAAATTTTTGAACACAATTGAACAAATAAATATTTAAAAAAAAGAAACCAAAAATTATTATAACATTATTATAACGATTCGGAGATGGCAATAATTATGTTTAGATTTTAAAAATGAATTTTAATCTATTATTTAAAATAACTTGGCATGAATATTAAATATGTAATAGACTAATTGAATAATCTCTGATCTACAACAAATTGATCATTATTTACGGCTAAAAAGTTAATCTTTGAAAAAATTAAAATCCCCTCCAACTAGAGCATGAAAATTTATCACGCTTTGGAAATTTTGTTTTTTTTCGAACAAATTATGTCAAAATTTTATTTTTTACACTTGCTTTAAATTTTATCTATAGATAAAGAGAAATTTAGATTTTTTAATTTTCAACCCATACACGCTCTGGAAAAAAAATGATAATTGCTAAGAACAACATCGAGCAAAAAACAAACATTTCTTCCAAATTCTAAATAATAATAATAATAATAAAATCTAATGTTTTATCAATTATAATTGTTTTCTATCTAAAATTTACTAGTCCTAAATTAGAGTCTAAAAAATACATTTAAATAAAAAATAATTAAGGTTTATTTAAAAATTTGTTTACCCCAGAGTTTTAATCTCCCACTCGTTTAAAGACAAATTGCATTAATCGAACTTTTACCGCTATATAAACCAACTTCCATTTGTACTTAATTAAATAATGAAAAATTTGATCTTTATTATGCCTCGATCGCTCTCGGATGCCAATTACTATTTCTCCGGTTGTTGCAAAAAGAAAAATAGTCAAAATTTTCAAAATCTAATCGGAAGCTATAAGAATAAGAATTACTTTCAAAATCTTAAAAATTCCGGCAACCCTCTTCTCATTTTAAACTTTAATTAACAAAAAAAGAATATAATCTTATCAACAACAAAAATAAAAATTCTAGAAAAAAAAAGTTATGAGCTTTACTTTTGTTTTTGATTAATCGATTGATATTTAGTAAAAACCTGATAAATCTAAATTTAACAAAACTAATAAATTAAGTTCTAACTGTTCTAAATAAAGATAGTCCATTCAAAACTTTGAACGATATTTTAAAATATTCATTTGAAATAAAACAATTCCAATTCTAATGGATTCAATTTATGCTGAACAAACTTTCTCCATTTTAACTGGTTTATACTTAAAAGTTATCTGCATATATTTCTTGAGTTTCTTTTCTTTAATTAAAAATTGTCTGCAATTTGTTTTTTTTTTTGCATCTTGAATACAATTTACTAAATCTGATAAAAAAATAAAATTGAAAAAATTATCTGTAATAATTTAAATAGAACAAGTAAAAAAAAAAAAATTTATTCGCTATATGAATATGTGAGAGCAAAAATTTTTCTCATTGAAACCATTTGCAGACCTAGAAGCAAAACATAAATAATTTCCAATAATGAGATATAAAATCGAATTTTGCTAATAATACTTTTTTTCCTACCATTATTGTTTTGCCCATTTAAAATGTAAAATTTATTAATGATACACTCAAAGATCTTGTCAAATTTGAGGACTAAGTCTGGCATCTAATTTATTCTTTCAGAACGCCTTCATAAAAATTCTAGTTCATAAACTAGCTTGAATGAATTAAAAACTAATGTTTCTCCTAATTCTGACAGGAATCTTAAGGCTTCCAATATTAATTTCATTTTAAAGTCTTTCATCTTTAAAATTCTATAAATTTATCCGTTTGTCTTAAGTGATCGTCCAAAAATTAGCTCATTTAAGCCGAAAAATCAATCACTTATGCTTGCTTAGGAAAACATGATTTATTTTTTTAGCTAGTTTTAGTCAATTGTGTATGAAATTTGTAAATACGACGCACTCAATATTTATTCTTAATAGAGAAGGCGCCTAATTTATTTTAAACTTAACAAACAATTGGTTGCTAAGCTCAGCTATTCCAATGATTCAATAAAATTGGT
This sequence comes from Brachionus plicatilis, assembly GCA_010279815.1. Lineage (NCBI taxonomy): Eukaryota > Metazoa > Rotifera > Eurotatoria > Ploima > Brachionidae > Brachionus > Brachionus plicatilis. The sequence goes on along the minus strand of QEOQ01000493.1, from coordinate 279,155 downwards.
TATTTTCGAAATTTTAGTCAAAGATCTCGGGGCAAGATTTGAATATTCCTAATTTAGTTTGTGTGATCTTTGTCAATGATAAGCATCCATAAAAATTTGCTTTCTAACTAAAAAATTTTAAATTTTTTTCTCAATAATGAACAAATTCGTGTATAGAAAATTCTCTCTAAAAAGAAAAACATTAGCATTTGATAAAAACAAAGCTTCGATTCCTCTAGCAGCGCGCATAACACTCCTTGAACAACAAAACAAAATGCAATTAATTAAAAATTTTATTTTTTTCTTTAAATTTAATTATCATAATTCAAATAATCAGCATTATCATTTTAAAACGGAAACGTTTAAAATAAACAGAACTGACATTTATCATAAATCATAGCAATTAATTTAAATAACTTGTTATCAACAGATAATAAATCAAAAATTTGCTCAATTTTTTTCAAATTTTAAAATCAAAATTTACTCAGGTATCGATAATTTACATTCCGACTTGGCATTCTCGTAAGCTTTTTTCAAAAGCACTTATCCGAGCATGATTCATGAAATTAATTAGAAATCATTTTCTATTTAGCTTCTTTGTATTGATTTTTGCGATTTTTCATATTAAAAGAGGAAATTGACAAAAAAATTTTGTGCCATTCTATATCTCATAACACTATTTTGAACTTTCTGAAATTATAAATTAATTTTTGACATGCCTTTAGACAAAAAGCAGGCGTCGACGTCCAAATGATTTATTGTAAAAAAAAAAGTTATCTAAAAAATTAATTAATTAAAATGATTATTTAATATTTGATTGATTATTAATAAAAATTCATGTTTAACTTTTAAAAAAACCTAATCGAAGTAATCTTGGCCAATTGCTCAATAAATTAATAAAGACTGAGACAAAAGCCCTAGGAAGGAAGACTGAGACTAATTTATTCATTAAATTAAAAAAAAAATCTTTTGTAAATCGGAACTAGAAAATGATGGAAGAAAATTTATGCTGTGAATTCATTTTTTAATCAAATTTAAGATGAATTTTTTGTTTTGTTAGAATTAATGCATATTCTTAAAGATATAAGAATACTTCATTTTATATTTAGTTAAAAGATAATGGTTAAAAAATTAAGACATTACACGTTAATTTTCTATGCAATATTATCTCTTAATTCGAACAAAATGAAATATAGTTTTAATAAATTTTTATAAATTTATTCTTCCCTAAAATAAAAATAAATAAACATTCATAAATGCATTAATAATCATATAAATAAAATTTTATTTCCTTATTTATTGTTTTATTTATTTAAAAAATGCTTTTTTAAGAAAAACATCATGAATAATCTAAAAACCGATAAATTTTAACATATTGGATTTATTTTAGGAAAATTATTGTAGGAAAAATATGCTTTTTGATTGATTTATATCGTGGTACAACACTCATAATACTCCAGGGAAAAAAATATTTTATTCACCTTTATTTGTCAAACGTGTGGTATCAGCCAGATGATTTTTTAGTTAATGTTTATGAAAATGAGGTTTTGATTTAAAATAAAGTAAAATAAGTTTATGGTGTATTAATTAGAATTTAAAACATTAGTTTCTGGTTTGATCTCTTAAAAGTCTGATTTATAAAAATTCAATTCTTGCTGGCATCGAAATTTTCCAGGGCTAAATATTTACTTTTCAAATTTTATCTAAAAAAAAATATGCTTTTATTCTTTTCTAATATCTTAACTTGACATTTTGATTTCTTTTTCTGCTAGCTGATTTTATTTGAATATATTTTATTTTCTAATTGAATTAATTTTAAAAATTTAACTGTCATAAAATTTTGCATTAAATTTTTGAGACAGACTAAGTTAATTTATAAAACATGGAGGGTCTTAAATAATTTTTTTAGGAATTTCTTAGAAAAAAGATAAATATGCACGATAATTAAATTTTTTTAATAAAACTCTTTATCTAAATCAATTAAAATTGAATTATTTATGGATGGAGTGATATTAATAATCATAAAATTTATTTTTAACTTAAACTTAATTAGTCTGTGTAATATTCAATTATTTTATCCTTTGATTTTCGTTCAAAATTTTTTCCATCGGTGTTGCGTTTTTTCGTAAAACATTGTTAATTTACTTATTTTAAAAATATTTCGGATTTAGCTCAATTTTTCTTAAAAAAATTTCCTCAATTTCTTTTTAGTCCTTTAGTTAAAATCCAATTTAAAAATTTTATTGAAATTACATACTGTTATGGTAACCTAGTCTAGCCGGATAACTCTTTTAGCTCCGCAGTTAATTATGTGAGGGTCAAAAGGGTTAAACTGGTAATCCCTAAAATTGTTTATAATTGGCCAGAAATTTAACTCAAAAACAGAATTTTAACCCTTTTAACCCATTTGATCTATTTAGGAAGAAAATTTTTGAATTTTCTAATAAAATTATTTTAATCATTTAATTTAATTTATTCGAAGTAGAACAAGAGTGAGTTTTAAAGAAGTCTAAAAAAGGAAGAGTTAATCTTTACAATCATCATATAAAAATTCTTTATTTTGTTTTTTTTTTAATTCTTTTGGCAAAGAACTAAAACAAAACCAATATAAGCACTCTTCACAAGATAACCATTTTGATCAGCATGATTTTTTTTTTTAAATTGAATTTCTTTGTTCTGTGACATTTTAAGCTTATTTATAAACAATTTGCTTTTTTATGTTTGAAATAAAAACTTAGTTTTGAAAAAAAAAAATTTTTTGAGAGATATAGAAAATAATTTTACAATTTTTTAATTATTAAAAAATAGCGTCACTGGATTTTTGTAGTCTTATTCGGTTAAATTGGTTAAATGAAATATTATTTGGACTAATTGGGTGAATTTTTGGACCAATAGGGTTAAATATGTTTAACCTTTTAAGCTCTAAAAATAACCCGATTAGATGAAGCCCTAAGGACATAACCTAAAATTCTGAAATAATTCTCTTAGATACTTTAACCTGTGCTGAATCTAACTGGCGAAATAGGTTAGAGCTTAAGTATTACCTTAAAACACCCTTTTTCCCGAATTACTAAATCGTGAGTTTTTCACCTTATTAGGCGTAGTCGAACTTAAAGAGAAAAAAAAGCATGTTACGAATTTTTTTGAAAATATATCACACATATCATTCGATTCCTCTCCTCAAAATCTACATATTAAGATATCTTTTTAGGAAGTAGCTTTAAAAATGTAGGAGATATAAGGGGTTTTCAAATTCAGTCACACTATTAACCATAACCCCTTTTGACTAGATTACCATAATATTTGCTAAATTTTATTTATTCTATTTTGTCGATGTAATTTTTTTTTTGCACTCTACTTTTTTTACTGTTTTTCTATTTGAATAGAAAAACTAACTAAAATTGATAATTATTTATATTTTTAATTTGTATAATATATTTCTAAATTTTGAATATTTATATGTAATTCGAATTCATTTTTGTAATTGAATTTATTTTATTAATTAAAGATAGTTTTTTATTTATTTTATTTTTTTATAGATAATATAATTGTAATAACTTAAACATTTAATAATTAATAATTTTCAAATCCTAAACCCATTTTATTTTTAAAATTTTTAATAATTTGTAGCTTAAAATTTAATACTGTAACATATTTGCCCATCTCCCCCAATAATAATAATAATAATAATAATAAATTTAGAGCGAGTCTAACTTAAATTTTATAATCATTTAACTAATGATCTGACTGAACTTCATAATTTAAATGAACGTGTTTGTTTAATTGAATAAAAAAAATTCTTATTTTTTCTGTCAAATTTTGGAAAATCGATTTTGAAAATTCTTAATTGTGTTTTGTCAAAATTTTTAAATTAACTTTAATAATTGATAAGTTTATTAATGCAAATTAGCAAAATTAAAAACAATTCTTCGCAAAGATGACTGTAAAATTATTATAGAATTGAATAAAAATGGGATAAAGGAAATAAATGTCACTTATTAAAAATTAGAACTTATTAGACACATCAATTTTCTGTATCAGAATTGTTAAAAATAATAAATGAAAAACTCATTGATTGACGTAACAAAAATTAATCCCTAATATTCTTTTGACTAAAATTCCAAGAAAATTTAGTTCAAAATTTAGACAAATAATCTGTTTCCTAATTGATTTATAACAATTATTTTGCCTCTATAAACATTAAAAAAAAAGATTTTCGTTAAATAAAGAAAAAGATTCTGCTTCCTTTAATTCTATTATTAGATCAAAAAAATAATTGTTCAAAAATAAATTAGTAACCGACCCTAGCATAAATTAAGGATTTAAAAACTGTAAAAAGGAAAATCAATAATTTTGAATATTACAATTTAATTAATTTTCGGTATCACGATATGGTTCTAACAAAAATGAAAAAAAATTATTATTTTTGGTCATGATATCTACTAATATTTCTTAACATCTCTTCACAAAATATAAAGACACTTTTTAAATTAAAAATATACTATTAAAGCATTTTACGTTAATTATTTTTTATGCAATCAGATGAAAAATATTTAGCAAAAATAAGATTTAATCAATTATTTTTTGGGCTGTTTAAGATAGTAAATGTTTTTGATTAGACTAATAGTTTATTTTTAGAGCTTTATTGATTAAAAATCTAGAAAAATGCTTTTATTTATAAAATTAAACTTAATGCCATTAGAAAGTTCTTGAGTGTCAATAAAATTCAAAATAATAATAAAAAAACAACAGTAATTATTAAAAATTAGAACTAAAATTTAATCAAGCAAATTTAATAAGTCTTCTTCAATAAAACTGTCATTGGAATAAATCGAATTCTCCATATCTTCATTTTTTATAATTTCTGTATTCTCGTATGATTTTTTAGTTGGTAAATCTTTTGGATCAGACGAAATGTGTACTCTTTTTGGAGATTTAGATTTGGATTGTGGTTTTCTACTTTTGGCTTTCGGCAGTGCAGTCTTTGGCCTATTTGAAAGCTTGTCTTCTTCTAATTCTTTTTTATTATTTTGGTCATTTGTTTCGAAGGTTTTTAATTCTTGGTCATTTATCTCTGATGCTGCAATGGGCAAGATCGCCTTTTTTTTCATATTGTTCAAAAGCGGAGGTCCGAATGGGTCAACATCAATTATTGTGTTTCTCTGTGCAGTCACTTTTATATTAGTCGCATCAAAACCTTCTTCTTTCTTGACACGATTCCAATTTGCTTTTAATTCAACATTTTTGTTTCGTTGCTCAGCTGAAAATAAATTTTTTTAATGAATTTATTTTTTATCAACATGGTGTCTTACCAGGTATGAATTCACGACCAGTGCTTACACATACTAGCTGATCTCTTGTTATATCCTCAAATCTTGAAATCTAAAAAAATTATAAATAGATTTTAGTCAATACTTTTACCGAGATATGAAATAAAAAAAAAGTGATTAATTTAAATTTTTAAATATTTTTAAATTTGAGAAATAATTAAATTAATTCATTCATAAACACGAAGTTTTTAAATTCTAATTTAATTTAACGGGTGACGAAATCAAATCGAAACGAACTTTAAGTATGATTTGCAGTGCAATCTTAAATTTTTTTAAAATCTCTTTTCATATTCTTCATATTCTTGTAGTAAATTTAATTTCAAATACGATAAAAAAAATTATTCAATTTGAATTAAAAATGACCAAAATGAATTTATCTAAAGAAGAGGCCTTAAGAATTCGCGTGTACGCGTTTTTTAACGAAAATAGATCACTTGAAAAGATACTCACTGTGAGGCATTTTGTGTCAGAAAAAATTCCAAGGAGTACTGTTTACCGAATTTTTTAACATAGTGAGTATTTTTCACCAGAAAGGAAATCTGGCCAAACACCGAAAAAAATGACTAAAGTACAACTCAACAAGACAACATCAGCCAGCGTCAAGCAGCCAAAAAGTTTGATATAATCTAGCAAATGGTCTCAAAATTGTTGAAGAAGCTTCAAATAACACCTAGATAAAAGATGAAAATCCCTGACCAAATCGAAGAGCAAAAAAAAAGTAGCTAGAGTAAAATGTAGAAATTTTTATTTAAAAAATTCCAAATATTTCCTGGATTTTAGACTATGAATCCTATTTCATTCTCAGTCATGGTAAAATCAATGGAAATGATATATTTTACACAAGTGACATTGCTGCAACACCAACAAGTACAAAATATACCCAAGTTGAAATTACTTGTTTGGTTGGTCATTTCTAAGAGAGGTATTTCGGAGCCAATCATACGAAAAAGTGGACTTGCAGTCAACCAGACTGTCTATTTAGACTTAATAAAGCGTGGAGTCATTCAGTTTATTAAAAAATATCATTCAGACGGCAACTATAAGTTCTGGCCCGACTTGGCGAGCTCTCATAATGCCAATACAGTGGTCAACTACTTGATTGACCAAAATATCAAATTTGTGCAAAAATGCGAAAACCCAGCAAATGTGCCAGAATTATTTACGACCAAATCTGAAAATAAAATCTATTTTGCAAATAATATTAAAATATTTATTTTTCATAATTTGTTTATAAAAATAGAATATAATAATAAAAGATCTATTTTTCACATTTTTTTTACAGAAATTTACCCAAATTTACGTCAATTTTCGTCAAAAAATTCCATAAAATTTTAATTTTTTCCTTTTTTAAAAATTCAAAAAAAAAAATTTTTTTCATGAAAATCGGTTTTTTTCGAGAAATTTTGGATTTTTTTTTTTACCTGAATTTTACAATAATTATCGGTAATTTACGAAAAATACCTTTTTTTAGATTACCATATTTTACGGTAATTGTGGTAAAATATCGTGAATTTACCATAATTTACGTGAAATATGGTAAATTCAAGGTACCGTAGCAGCACTGTATTAAAGGAGTTATGACCTTTTAAAGTTCGTCTGGATTTTATGTTGTCACCCGTTAATTAATTTCGAAAGTTTGGTTTGAATAAACTTAAAAATTCAATAGAAAAAATATTTGAATTTGTGTCTTTATGAGTATTTTAAAATATTTTTGGCATAAAGTTTTATGATGTGGAAGATGTAATTTTTTGAATTTTAGGCAGACTTTTTTAGAATGTTTCTTAATTCAAGTTGTTTTAAAATATTAACAAAAAATTAATTACTATTTGGCCTTCTTGAGTAAAAAAGAATTTAATTGACTTGGCCAAATTCAACTTAATTTTAGCAGTCTCGTTTAATTCATCCATATTCGAAGCCCAGCAGTAAACTGCTTTTTCATGTGATTCTCCATTCACAAAGATAAGCATCCGTTTCTTATTAAAAAAACATTAGCTAAAATTTGTTTATTTATTTAATTCGTTTACAGTAACAGGATGGCTCCCAAATTGCTTGTTATGGACCAAATGTTTTGTTTTTTTCTTGTTTGGATTTTTAATTTCATCAACATAATTCTAAATAAAAAAATTCAAATATTGTTTTAAAATAACAAAAAAAATAAAAATGATTTTACTTTTAGCATGTTAACTTCGGCTTGTTTGACCTGTTCTTCGTACGGTATTTCAGACCAATGTCCTTCTTTGACTACTGGAATATCAGGATTCTTTACTGCTTTATATTGGCCATAATTTTGGGCATTGAAGCGTCGGCCTGTCATTTGACGCAACATATGAGTTTGGATTTCGAGTTCATGCTCAGCTTTGTCAATTTTTTCTCTTTGTGCCATTTTTTCACTTTCAATTTTATTGCGTAATTTCGGTGGGATAAATTGTTCTCCACATGAGATCCAAATTTCTACAGGCCATTTAAGAATCTTTTTTTGATCTACTTTACCAGTTCTATCATGTTGATTCAATATTCTTCTCAGTTCATTTTTAGTCGGTCCATTGACCAATTTAGAACTTCTCGAAGTTTGAATTACTGATGATCCCTCGAATAAATTTTCTAAATTGAAATTCTAATAAATTTAAAAAAAAAAAGAAGTTATTTACGGGAATTATCTTTGATATTGTCTTCATTAAAATCAACTTTTTCCAAAAGATTTTTAGATTCAGCTGATCTATTTGAATTAGTTTTATCTTGGTTGACTAATTTTTCATTTTTGTTCGATTCAGTTTTATTTAACTGCTTCTGATAAAATTCAACCAGCCAAGTGATTAAATCGGGAACATCTAAAATCATGGTCCCGTCTTGAGTGTAAAGTCTTCGAGCAGCTTGGGTCAGTTGAAGTCTTGAAGTCGCTTGCTCCAATAACTTAAATAAGAGTTACATTAAAAATTTAAAAAATAATTTAAATATTATACTCCATTGACTGAAGAGCTGATTATTAATTCTCCTGATTTGGTCCAACCATCTCCATTTTTATAGGCCATAATTTTTATGAAATTGATATTTTTCGAACAAGATAATTCGTTTAATACAGTCTTAGCATTCGTGAGCTTTCGCCACCTATTGATTTAAAAAATATATTCTAAAATCTTGAGAGTTTTTTTATTTTACCCGATTAATTTTGAGTACCAAGATAGAAACGTCTTCTCAATTTCTGGTGAGCTTAAATCGACTTTATCGTGCAAAAATTTAAACCCGTCAAAATTTTTCCAGCTTTTATTGCTAGCTAAATTTTTTAAATAAAATAAAAATTCAATTTATTTTTAAAACTTAAACTTTATTTATTTTAAATAAGTGTTTTTCTCGTAAATTAATCAAAAATCGAAGTCATGAGTAGAAATTTTCTAAAAATTTAAAATTTATAAATTTTAAAAACTGTCTCAAGAACTTAAATTAATGTACAATTAGTAGTATAATTGAAAAAGACTCAGAAATCTTTTGAGATTTTAAGAATCATGAATCTTTTCATTCACATAGTAGAAAAATTACTAAAATAACTGATGGTTTTGATGGTAAGCATATTTAAGGCTGAAAGGAAGGACTAAGTCTCCATTCCAACCGACCAAGGATTCGCCTAAATTATTTTTTAAATAAATAAATAAATATTTATGAAAAAAGTACAATAATGCTATCTGAGTGGCACCACAATAAAACTAAACGATTCAGCAAATGATAATGCATTTATCAAGGCCTATTGTCTTAATTTAAGAAGTTTTTCCAATTTATTAAAAGGCAGGTAGTTACAAAAAAAGTTAATTGATGGAAAAAATCAGTTGATAAAATTAAACGAACCAAATTTTATTTGAAATCTTTAATTTTAAACTATATTTTTTAATCATACATTATTTTTTTGTTTTTTTCCTTACCATTCAAAATTTAAAATTTAAATTCGAAAAATATTTATCAATTTAAAATAAATAAAAAAGACACTGGTAATCAAATGAATAACATTAGTCACCAAATAAATAACAGAGCTCACCAAATTATTTCAAAAAATTTTTCAGACACTCTCTAGAATTATAAAATAACATAAAAATAAAATTATGCTGAAATTTTAAACAATTTTAAAAAATCTTAAAAAAATTTTTAATAAAAAGAAAAATTTTTTCTATAGTTTAACGTTAATTTACGTAAAATATAGTCAAATCCTCTTGGAAAATCAATGATGTATACATGATTAAAAAATAATTTTTTTTATTTTTATAAATTTGTTTGTCACCAAATTAATATCAATGAGCACCTGTTAGGTTGTTTCATAAGTTTTTTCGTAGATCTTTAAATGAAAATGATAAAATTGATGTATAAGATACGATGTTTTTTAAATTAATAAAATAATTAACTTATTAAAAATGTATGACGAAAAATGCATATCCGCCATTGCATGTTATTCAAGTTTAAAGAAGGAAAAAATGTGACGGAGGCTTCCAAATCAATTTGTTTGGTATATGAAGATAACGCTCTGACTGTTCGCATTTGTCAAAATTGTTTTTCCCGATTCAAAGCTGACGATTTAGACCTCAATGATAAAACACGTGTCGGGAGAACCGTCGAAGTTGATGACGCTTATTTGGAAGAGATGCTTGAGGAAGACCCGAGTCGATCGCCAGACAGCTTGCTAAAGAGATGTCTGTAACAAATGGCACCGTTTGGAAAAGATTAAAAGCAATAGGGAGGATTCAAAAGTCTGGAAATGGGCCCCGCACAAATTCTCACAAATCAATATTGCGCAACGATTGAACATTTGTGTTTCTCTCATGTCTAGGCAGAAAAAAAATTTTTTTTATTGAAAATCGTAACTGGAGATACCCGGTCAACAAAAAACAATGGATCGATTCTGATAAAGCGCAATTTTTCACTCCGAAACGTGAAATTCATGGAAATTGCTTTGTATTTTGTGGGATCAGAAGGGTAACATCCATTGTGAGCTACTGAAACCCAAGCAAACGATAAACGTATATCTTTATTCACAACAATTGATTCGTTTGAGACACGATTTGGAAGCAAAACGGCCACACAGAGCTAATGGAGAGCGAGAAGTGATTCTTTTAAATAACAACGCTAGGCAACATGTTGCAAAACCGACTCGGAACACGATAGAGAATCTAGGCTGGGAAGTCTTATCCCACCCAGCTTATTTACCAGACTTGGCTCCTTGAGATTACCTTTTGTTCCGATCCATGCAGCACTTCCTCAGTGAAAAAAGTTACTCAGACTTGGAAGAAATCAAAAAAGACATCAGTCAATATTTCATCCCAAAACCAGTCAACTTCTACGAGCGAAGGATCAAAATGCTGCCAGAAAGATGGTAGATGTGTATTTTCAGCGAAAGAAATTATTTTGGTTCCTAATAATATTTTATTTTATTTTTTAATGAATAAATTAAGCCCCGAAAAAAAAAAGTAAAAACTTATTAAACAACCTAATAATTATTTAAACTGGTCACATAATCATTAAGCTTGGTGACATTTTGAATTTAATCTTAAAATTTATTATATCATTTGTCACATATTTCCTTGGTCACCAACTGGGCAAAGTAATGCTGGTCTCATGTTCCTTGAACTATTGGTCACATAACGTGGGAGACCCAAAGAGTATTTAATTAAAATAAATTAAAAAAATGAAATTCTAGAGTAAGAAAAATCATTTATAAAAAAATTTAAATTTCAGTTTTATTTTTCTATGAATATTTTGTTGAATATGCTCCAGAAATCTAGGCGATTAAAAGAAGACAGAAAATGAACAAGATTGCCACTGATTTAAAGATAAATACTTTAATAAATATTTAATAAGTAAAAAAACTTACACTTTCCAATGAAACAAGAAAAATTTTTTAAATTGGACAATTTGGTAAGGCGAAATTTTCCGCGAGTCGCTGCAGCACATGATAAGCAGACAAAATTTTTTTCTGTTTTAGATGTAACTTGACCTGGCTGATTTTTGTTCTCGACCATAAACTCGCAGCAATATCCCTTTGAAAAAAAAATCAACCTTACATTATTTTTAAGTAAATTGACAATAATTATTACATTTTGAGACATTTCTTTGTCATAAGTCACATAATAACTACAAATTCCAGCTTTATTAGCAGCAGTAATAGCTTCAAAAAATGGATTAAATTAAAATTAATTAAAATTATTTTTAATACCGATATTTTCAGTATTAGTAGCAAAAGCATAAATGAAACCAATTTCTTCATCTACCATCCATTTTTGATGAGCATTTCCATTTTCAAAATCGACTAATTGCTGCACTGTTATTTGGGAGCCTTTGATTATCGACTTTTGCATGTAATTTGAATCAGTTTCCAATAAATTGATGTCTATATCACTATTTTCAATAGGTGGTATCTTTACTGTCAGAACTAGAGTTGACCGAGCTTTGCACGCAAATGTTCCATCTGGTCTATAGATCCAACGTTGGTTGATATTATCTTCATTTTTTTTCATTAAAATAACTTCGCTCTGAGTATTTTCAACATCATGAACGCCAAATACATAATTTGGATTATCAATGCTATAGATAAAGCCTTGTATTTTGTTGTAGGCAAATTTTTGACTAGAATATTTGCGGTTTTTGATGCTTCTTCTTGGTTTTGGTTTAAACCGTTCGCCAAGCTCTTGATCAAACGACTGACTCTTTGACAGACCTTCAGCATTACCATTTTCTTCTTGGTGTTCGTTTTCTTCTGTTTTTTTCTCAAATACTCCTTCCATGCTCTTGTTGACCACAACTTCCCATGGCCAGCGAAATTTCTGTGAGTACAATGCATCTGTTCGTTCATGACTAATCGCATGTGCACTCCTATTTTCAAAAAGAATTTTTTTTAAATTAAATAACAATTTAATTGCGTAATGGCGTTCCTCAAGGCTCAGTATTTGGACCTTTGCTTTTTGCCATTTATATTTAATTTAAAGTTCAAGAAATTTAGTGCTATCTAAAATTCTAATCTTTTACTTTAAATTCGTAAATTACGCCCTTTGAAACCTTAAATTACATTTTTTTTGGGAGACTCACAAAAAATTCTATATCCAGAGGTCTCTAAATAACTAACCCTTTAAAAAGTTGTAGTTCTTCCAGATCCAAGTATTAATGATAAAATTAAAATATTTTTTAAAATTATATATATTCTTAAAGAGCATAAAATTTTCTACACTGATGTATATTTTTATTAAGAAAAAAAAAATTTTTGAAATGGTCTGGAGAGTGGTCAACGGACTTAAAAATTGAAAAGCGTGAGGTTATCCATGTAAGTAGAAATAATCAAAAGAACAACTATTTGATTCATAATGGTAAAGAATTCCAGGAATTTTCAAAAATCAGATAAACAAAGAGATCTAGGTATGATTTTGACTAGCGATTTGAAATGGAATAAACAGTGATGTACATCGGCTGCTAAGGCAAATAAAATATTTGGTTGGGTTATAAATGGATTATGCTGCTCTGGCCAAGAAGTCATTTAGCAAATTATACAAGTCGCATCAGACCTCATCACCTTGAGTACCCCATATTTGTCCACATTTAAAAAAAAGGTTGCCAAATATTTGAATAACTATAATGAAGATTTACAAAGAGAATATATAACTTCAAAGATTTAGAATATTTGAAGCGATTAAAAAGGATTTAACTAACAACGCTAACTACCAGAATGAGATTTGGCGATCTCATTCAAATGAACAAGGTGCAGAACAATCACGAACAGATCAGGTGGTATCAATCAGCATTCAGCAGTTTAAAAAAAGAGTACAAGACGAGAAGAAATCTATACAGACTACAGGAGGACACATTAAAACGTGATAGAGGTAAAAAACGTAGATTACAGGTTAAAAGATAGAAAGGGCTAATTGATAGAATTTTTAAATGTAGAAAAATAATTGGTAGAAAGACAAAAAATGTAGAAGTAAAGAATACATAAATTTTTTTAAAACATCAAGCAAAGCTGAGTTTTGTTTTTCCTTCTTAAATAAATGCTAGAATTAAAAAATAAAAAAAAATTTTCAAAAATGGACATTCTACTTCATGGAATCCGATTTGGTTAAGATATTTAAAGATGAGATTATTAATAAAAGAAAAAAATGTGTGGCCGAACGTAATGATAAAATTAAATAATTAACAAATGAGTACTTGTGAATTGCTTGAATTTTATTTAGATGGATTCGCTTGGATTTTAGATAAACATTAATAAGTTAATTATTTAAAACAAAAAAATTAATTGACAAAAAAAAAGAATTTATTTAAAATTAATAATTTTCGAAAAATTAATCAATGCTTTTACTTTTTTTACCTTTAGAAATTGCAAGTTTCTTTCTTTACATTGTTTTTTCCTACCAATTAACGATTCTACTTTATTTTTATTCTAGGTTTTGAGTGTTACCCAGACTACAGAAAAAAATTGCCAAAAAATGTGATTCTAGATTAAATTTTTTCAGGAATAGAATAGTGATTGATTGGAATGGCTTATCTAATGAGATCATTGGGGCCAAAACAACCAACTTATTCAAGGAAAAAAAAAACTTTCGAAAGACTGAATTATTGCTTATTTTCTGCGTAAAACCAGACTTAATGCTTAAAGCTTATATTTATAATTAACTTATTTAATTAATTAATTTAAAAAAAAATCAAAAAAAAATTTTTTTACTTTATTTTTTCTTCTCCATTTGTCTCTTCTTCTTTAAGGTCCACTTCAATCACATTTTGAATCGATTCTCCTTGCTTAATCCGATCAATCTGATATTCACTTAGACAGCACGGCCCGAGACAAAGCTTGGCACCATCCTGAATACTCAAACCACTTGTTTCGATGACAAAATTTTGGCAACTTTTCAATTTTAATAAATAGAGAATTTTGTTTAAATCTTCGGAAAGATTGCTGAGAATAAGTTTTTTAGATTGTTCATCTCTGACCACTTTGGGGTCTATCCATGCCTCACCACAGCTTACATAAACATACTCTTCATTTTTTAAATGACTCAACTCAAAGTGTTCAATGCCCTTCAAGTCAAATAAACGCCTGGCAGCGTTTGCCAAATTTAAGCTGATTGTGCATGTGTTAAGAAACGAGTTAAACTCGAATTGCTTTGGAGTCAAGTTTGAACAATGTAAATAGTCCTTTAAAAAATGCTTGGCATTTGTGCGGGTTAAACTGATTGCACTGTTCAGATCAGTTGATCCATTTTTTAAGACTCTTAGTCTGCATGTCATATTTTCCTCGGAATTTTTTAAATTTTTTAGAGGAGGCGCTCCGGCTATTAGGTAACCACTTATAGGCCATTTAAACTGTTCGATAAGCTTTTCTTCGTGATCAACAGGCCATGTGTAGGCTAACTTGTGCCACAAAGCAGTGGACAGCTCTGAATAGCGCCATTCTCCAATGCTACGCGAATTTTCCTGTTTAATCGCCCAGCGCTGGCTTGCTGAAAACGTGCTACTCTCAAGCTTTTCTAAAACAAATAGGCCAATTTCATCAGAATTTAATTCAACAAAATTTTCCGAATTAGATTCTGAATACTTAAGTTCATACTTTTCCAAATTGCCACTTTGCTGGTAAACAGTGTTCAATTCTTTTAACAATTTATTGCTACTAGTCAAAACCATTTGTTCATTCAGACATTTGGTTAAAATATTTCCATATTTATTAAAAGCCCACTGTTGATTACTATCTCTCAGGTCGTTTCTAGTCTCGTTCAAAGCTCTTGTTCCCAAAATTACCGCATATCCGTTCTTTATAATTGTTTCACTCTGACTCTCTTGGGATTTTTTGATTTTTTTGTCATCAGACTTTACTTTGACCGTGAGCTCAAGCCGAATCACTTTTGACGTGTCAAGTGAAAGACAAATTTTGGGAAAAAATTGATTGTAAATGTATCCTGATTTGCTGAATTTCCATAATTGAAAATCATGAAACCAAACGGAGTCCATTTTTGTTGATTTTTTTTTCTCTTTTTCGGACATCTTCAATACAGGTGCTAAAAGAATATTTTCATCTTGATTGTTTTGAACAATCAAGTTGGAGGCTTTTTTTAGCTCTATCTCTTTTATTTCGTCATTAGCTTGCAATTGTTCTTGGTTAAATTCCACAGCTGCATCTTTCAAAATTTCCAAGCTCTCATTTTCATTTCGCACCTCCCAAAAATCAGGTCTATCATATTTTTTAAGAAAAACAGAATTGATGGGTTCCATGTAAGTTTTTAAATTTGGTTGCGGTTCAAAAGAACTCGTAAATTCCTTAGGTACAATTTTTTTTGAACTAGGTTTTGACAATGCTTTTGATTTTTGTCTGAAAAAATTTTTCAAATCTTCATCCATATCCGAGTCTGAGCTTGAATTCTCCTGAATTTCCTCATGCTCACTCTCTTTTTCATCCATCTCTACGTCGTTCTGCACAGAATTCTGAAAAGCTTGCCCAAAATTATTCATCACCAACAAACTTCCAAAACCGATTGACACTGCCATTACAGCGTTATTTTTTCCTTTCCAGTTTTCACCTTGAGACACCCAAATGACATCTTTGAACTCCAATTTTTGTATTTGCTTTATCTCCTGGCCATTATCGGTAAACACTCTTGTGAATTTATTCGCATATCCAAAGTTTCTCCTATAAACCCTATTTACTTCTTCCAATAGAAGATAAATTCGGTTTTCCGAAGAATTCCAATCTTTTGTGTTGAAAAACATTTCAAATGTTTTATCTGTGCCATTAACGCAAACAGTCAACTTAGCTCCTTTAGAACTACGGCCACCAAAAATTTTTTCACCCGTATTAAGCTCTTTAATGTGGTTGAACAGAGAAGATTTGGACATGGTGCGCACATTCGACAATATTTCTTCCAAATTGGAAAGTGAATTTTCCAATTCTGATATTTCACTGTCAAAATTCTCCAAACTCATCTTTAATTCCAAAATTCTAGTTGATATTTTTTCTACTGTTGATTCCTGATTTAGCTGTTCCATCTGTTTTATCACTTTTTTTCGTTTATGGACAATTTCTTTGCGAGTTTTTTTGGTGTATTTTATCAAATTTTCCAAAAAAGCAATGCTTCCATTGCAATCAAAGCCTTCGCCTTTGCTCACCCATACAGGTGCGTACTCGACCTCATGAACTAAAGATTGAAGACACTTATCCAGCAAAGGCACGTCGTTTAAATTTTTTACCAATTCCCCATTCCAATTATACACACATTTGGCAATTCCATTAAGATTAATCCTATTTGTGCATGCATCAAGAAAGTCGTCCAAATACTCTTTTTCCAACTTGGCTGTCTCTTCTTCGCTAGAGCTATTTTTATTCACTGAATTCAAATATTCGAATACAATTTGAGTTGGATTAAAATCTACGCCGTTGGGATAGGCTACCAAGCGTTTGGTCAAACGGGTGTGGCGAGTGAAGCGGTCTTGTTTTTCCAATTTGGCTGTTTTTGAGAATTTGTTATCGTCATTAAATTGCTTCTGGAGTTCTTTTTGTTTTTCAAGATCTATAAACTGAAGTCCATCTGATGTCCATACCAGTGACTTTTGCTTTTCCAGAAAATTTCTAGCTCTCAAAAATGGATCTTTAAATTCTTCACCACATGATACGTAAACAGTGGAATTTTTTAAAAATTGGTTTTCGCTTTTTATTTCATCTCCATTGTCCAGAAAAATGCGTCTGGCAGCGCGATTCAATTGCAATCGGTCAGTGGCAATAGACAAAAACTTAATTATTTAAATTAATTTATGTTTTTGGAAAACAATTTAATTTAGAAAAAAATCTACCTCATTTATGTTTTTTGCAGCAATATTAGCACATATATCTCTGCTTCCATTTCTGTACGCCACTGCTTTTATCATGAAAGTTTGATATTTATACAAGTTCCGTGATTTTACCGAACCGATTGAATATTTTGAAGTTGAACTTTATTTAAAATTAAAAAAAAAAATCATTATTTGTTTAATTTTCACTTTAAACAAAAGCCAATTAGATTAAAATGGCTATGCCGATTTAGTGGTCATTTTTTCGTAACTAGGTAATTTTTTAGAATTATAATCAATAATAAATTACTAAAAAAAAATTTTCTTTTTTTAATAAACTCTAATGGTTGCTTTGAAAATATGGAATTAAAGTTTTGGTGATAAAATTATTTTTGATTATTAAATTTAATAATTAGGCTGATTATTTTTAATTAATTTTTAACTCCTAATAACTAGACAAAAACATATAATAAAAAATTTTAGAAAGCATTAGTTCAAATTAAATGCAAAATGGTTTCAGGCGTCCATTTAGCCCTAATTAGCTTTATTTTGATTCTATCTTATTTTGTTTTGTGAAAGATGGAATTTTTCCTCACCGTTTGATGGGGGCACTTGAAGGTCTGTTTCTTAATTTCAAATTGGGAATATTGCTTGTTGAGTTTAGAAATGAAGGATCATCTAAATTAATTATTTTCGAAGTGGATCGATTGCTGGCTGGAACAATATAGGGTGAAAATTTCTCAATATTAATTGCTGAATTTGATCTGGAACCGATTGCTGAATTGGTTCGAATCTTTTGCATTGTAAATGATGTTGTTGTATTTCGTGAACCTGTATTTTGAAATGTGGGATTTGAACTCGGAAGCTTTTGAAGATATGGAGAAATTTCTAGAGTTCTAACTCTTGGCTTGCTCCTTTTAATAAAATATTTAATAAAACAAATTTGGTGTTCTTTTAAACTTTACTCTATCTTGCGCAAGTCATCCAAGTATTTTCCAATTAGAGCATCTTCGTAAGAAAATTCTTTTGGATTTAATTTCGAGCTATAGCTCAATTGTGATGGTTCTCCCTGAAGAAGGTGACAATTCATTTTGATATTTTTTTTTAAATGCAGGGTCCGAAGAGCCGATAAATTTTTTTTCTAGCACTTAAAAATTCAAATATTTTGCTACCATTTGAAAAAAAATTTATTCAGAATAACTCGATCGTCATGGAGATAAATAAAAATTTACCTTCATAGCAATTTAATACATGTCAAGTCTGAGGCAAATACTAAGAGGATTGAAGAATAATCTTGATCTATATTAAGTCTTGGCTGTTGTCATAGCTCAAAAGCAAATAGCACTTGATTATCTTAGATCTAAAATGAGGGCAGAGCCCAAAGTTCTGATCGTTAAACAATTTACAAGCAACAATTTATTTCAATACTAGAAATATAATTTTTTAAATGGTTTTTTAAATAAAAATTTTCCCTTTCTAAATCGGACTTGACCAATTTTAATGACTCTAATTCTATGTTAACTTTTGCATACTTTAAATAAAAGTTATAGCCATTATCATTCATATATTGTGCTAACATATCCTCAATGAACGAACTCTCACTTTGATCTTCATTTCCTAGCACAGCTTTCCAATCAATGTTTTCACTGACCACATTGGATTTACAAAATAAAGTCTCTTTTTCTTCTACAGTCTCCATTTTTCTACACATGCTAAAATAAGCTAAAATTTTGCGACATTTTTCGGACTGAGATTGAAGCCTAGTCATAGCTTGGCTACTTGATTTTATCACATTTACTATTTTTTCTTTTACTTTCTTTTTTCTTAGCTCAAATTGCTGATTCAATTGAGCATATTGATTAAATTTTTCATGAATGGTATTTTTTTTATTCAAAAGTAGAAAATCTATGTCAATTAAATTTATTTCCTCTCTAAGACTTTGACACTTATCTATCAAGGAATCAATTTTGAGTCTATCTTTTTGAATTTCAGCTTCAATTTTTTCATTCTTGGAACTTATTTCATCAGGCTTGCTGAAAAAGAACATTTCGCTTTCAATTGATTTTTTATTATCCTCATAACCTCTTTGCAAATTGGTAATTTTTTTTTCCATGTTAACCCTCAATGTTATTATCTGATCCAGATGCTCGCAATTTAAAGATTCTTTAGCTTTAGTAAATTTGTTCTGATCCTCCACCAATTCATAGTAAAAATTTGCTTCCAAAGCCAGAATTTGATCATTTATGATCTTTTTATGATTCGAATAGCTATCTTCTATATTAGCTCGATCAATTTCAAATTGAATTTTTATTTCCTGTACCCGTTTGACAAAGTCTTGACGCAAAGTGTCTATGCTTTGAACAAAATTAGCTATTAATTTATCTTTTGTGAATATAAAATTGCTGAAAATAAACAAGTTGATATCTTGATCATTTTGGAAATTTTGTTCGAATATCGATTCGATTTTGGATTTAAAATTCAGAAATTTTTCTGCAATATGCTTGAGTTCATTTATATTTTTTAAAATTTCTTCACTCTTTTCCTTACGTCTCAAATTTAAATATTTAACATTTAAAATTGAATTGTTGTATTTGACAAGCTCTGTCTCTTTTTTCAGCTTTTCGGCTAAAAATTTTGTAATCAATGCTGATTTTATTGTTTCAAAATTATCGTCTTTTTTATTTTGCTTGTTTGATATTTCTTCCTCCATTTTCTGTTATTTTTTTAAATAATTTTTCTTTAATTTCATCAAAAACTAACAATGCGCTTTTTAACAATCAAGCAAAAATTCTTATTAGTTTTGTGAGAATAATTTTCTTTTGATTTAGAATTTTTAATTGTGAGATTTATTTGAATTTTAGCAATGGACATGGAATTCAAAATCACTTTAGTTTAATTTCAGATTTTCTTATAGAGCAGTTTTGGTGTAAAACTATTTTAAGCTTTTTTGATTTCTGAATTTGATGGAATCTTTATTTTATGTGATCTTAAACTTAAAACTAGAAAGACGTCATTTTGACATGTTATGAAAATTTCAATGACCGATTTCTCAATGATGGAATAAAAAATATTTATGCTCTATAAGAAAATCATTTAGTTTTATAGTATCAAAAAAAGTATTTCCTATGTTTGTCTATCTCTCAATGTATTGACCCAAAAATCAAAATTTTCCTGTTATTTCAAGTATTCAGCTTTCTTTCTGTTTCTAAATATAAATGTAATAAATGCATTAAAATTTTTAGATTCCTGACAGGTAAATAATCTAGTTGCCTCCTTAAAAAATTAATGAAAAAAAAAAACTTCAAAATTAAATAGAAATTTCGAATAATAAAATTTCTAATTTTTCGAAATCATTAAACATTTTTGATATGTTTGTACTAATTCTGATTTTAAGTCTTAAGTTTTTTTTAAAACTTGTAATAATATAAAAAAAGTAGTTAAAAAATTTTTGACAATTAAGTTATTGAAGCTTTAATATTTGAAATTAAAACACCAAAACTTAAATAAAAAATGAATACTAAAAATTAATTAAGGCATTTAATGATGACGTTTTTTTTAATTTTTAAAAAAATTTAAGATTATCATGAATTCAAATACAAAGTCTTAAAACTATTTAAAAAATATGATAATTTGAATTTATTCCTGGTCAATTGTTTTATTTATTCTTCAAGTCGATAAAATATTATGTCTTTTTAAAATGATAAGAATTGAAAAAAAAATATTTATTGCGTTTAATTTTAATCTTTTTAAAAAAGAAATAGCTTGAAAACAGATATTGTGTGCATACATACTCTTAAACTATGAGGGTGACCTTATAATTAAGATAAAGAACATCATAAACAATATTAATTTTAAAATTTTTTTAAAAAACAAGTCTTTTAATTCTTTCATTCTCAGATATCCGATTTTATTTAGAATACTCTAATTTGAAGAGATTTATTTTCTATTTTTGTTCAAATTTTTCAATCAAGTAAAACTTTGGTTCAAAAAACACTTCAAGTGTATCTTAGTTATATAATTTTATTTTAAGTCAGATCTTTTGACTCTTTTATCCTAAAAGATTAAAAGGACCCTAATTGGCTTCAAAACAAAAGTATTTTTATAATTTTTTGAGAATATGCATTTATAAAACCAAAATATCTAGTCTTTAAAATTTGTTGATATTTCAAAGTAGTTTTTTGTTTCAACTTGCTTTTTTGGTAAAGTTCAACCTTGTTATAGCGGTTAAATTTGATAATGGTTAAAAAGAAATTTTGCTAAATCTTTTGGTAA
This sequence comes from Brachionus plicatilis, assembly GCA_010279815.1. Taxonomy (NCBI): domain Eukaryota; kingdom Metazoa; phylum Rotifera; class Eurotatoria; order Ploima; family Brachionidae; genus Brachionus; species Brachionus plicatilis. Next base: position 257,805 of record QEOQ01000493.1, on the reverse strand, counting down.
ATTGTAATCAAATATCAATTTATCTTTTTTTTTTTTCAAATAGATCAAAATCGTTTGCTTAATAGTAAATTGGATGAAAATTGACTATAAAATTATAGATGTGATAAATCTAAATAAGACGCCTTGTAAATACTTAATTTAAGATAAAAAGTAGAAAAGGTAAATAAAAGTTAAACAAAAAAAATTAATTTGAACTAAGGTTACATATATTGCCGCAATAAAATATTAAGGCGTACCAATATAAATCTTGCCAAAGGATAAGATTTACACCCTAATCTTTACCAATTAGACTATTTCTAATTAAGATATGCTTTATTTAGAGAAAATTTTTCACTTTTTGTTTCAAAATTTCGAAATATGAGTAACGACATAACAAAAGCTGAAAGTGAAAAAGCCAAAGATGCTAATGACGCCAAGTCTATTGAAACAATAAATCCCGAGGAAGCCAAAATAGTGAAGCGAATAATTTTGAAAAATTTGTTTGTTATAGGTTTTGGTTGGGTGTTTTTGTTCACTGCCTATTCATCAATAGCAAATTTGCAAAGTAGTTTGAACAGTGATGACGGTCTTGGCACAGTTAGCTTATCCACTATTTATGTCTCTTTGATCCTAAGCTGCATTTTTTTGCCCTCAATTTTAATTAAAAAACTAGGAGTAAAATGGACAATATTTTTTTCACAGCTAGCCTATGTTCTGTACATAGGTGCGAATATTTTTCCAAGATACTACACTTTGGTTCCAAGCGCCATTATCCTTGGACGTAAGTTTTAATAAAAGTCAATTAATTTTTTTTAATTTAATTTTTAAGTTGGTGGTAAGTTTGTTTAATTGCTTGTTTTTTCTAAATACAAGTTTGATTGAAGCGGCTCCACTGTGGACTGCTAAGTGCACATTTTTGACTGATTTGGGGAATAAATATGCCAAGTATTCGGGTGAATCGACTGAAGTGGTAATTAACAGATTTTTTGGAATTTTTTTTGCCATGTTTCAGTCTGGCAACATTTGGGGAAATATCATTAGTTCTACTGTTCTTAAACCTGAACTGGTAGAAAATAGTACTTTTGTATCAAATATTTCATTTTGTGGATCGAATGATTGCCCCGGAAGTGGAAGTGTAGAAATAAAAAAGGCACAAAAATCAACAGTAAGCCTAAGAAAATAGCTAAACAAAAATTCTAAAAACTTATCCAAGGTTTATATTCTATGTGGCATTTATGTTGGTTGTGCTTTATTTGCCGCATTTCTGATTCTCACATTAGTTGATTCATATGATAAAATTGGTCTTAATCATTCCAAAGGAGAAAATAAAAATCCAATTAAACTATTAGTTAATACTCTGAGACACTTGCGGAATAAAAACCAACTTCTAATAATTCCCCTTACAATGTGGTCTGGTTTTGAACAAGCATTTATTTCCGCAGATTTCACTAGAGTAATATAAATTATAATTTCAATTAATTTAAATTTGACCATTTTTATCTTTAATTAAGTCATTTATTAGCTGCGTGAAAGGAGTTGATTTCGTAGGCTACATAATGATTTGCTATGGTGTTTCTGATACACTTGGTTCTTATGGCTTTGGCTATGTTCTAAAATTTATTGGAAGAATTCCATGTTTTTTAATTGCTGCGGGTTTAAATTATGGAACAATATTGCTGATGACTTTTTGGAAGCCAAATGAAGATAGTAGCTACATTCTTTTCATAATCGCCATCTTATGGGGTCTCTCTGATGCAGTGTACGAATAAAAAATTTTTGAAAATTTTTTTTTAACATTTTTAAATTAACAAGATGGCAAACTCAGATAAATGCTTTTTATGGAGTTATTTTCCAATCATCAGAAGAAGCTGCCTTTTCCAATTATAGACTTTGGTAATTTTTATTAAAACAAAATAATAATTCTTATTCTTAAATATTTAGGGAATCTCTCGGATTTGTGATTGCATATGCTTACTCAAATTATCTTTGTGTACAAATAAAGCTTTATTTGTTGCTAGTTTACCTGACTGTGGGCATTTTGGGATACGGCACCATTGAATTTAGACTCAAAAGCCAAAAAAGTGTTCAAATCACTCCTTTCTAAATAAAATCTTCAATAAATGCTTTTTATAAATGATTTTCTGTAAATAAAAATATCTAAACTAATATAAACTTTTTTTAATTTTTTAAAAAATAATCTGCAAAATTTTTGAGTCGTATAAAAAGAATTTTCTAAAAAAAGAGAGTTTATTTTAACTTTGGTAAATGGCGAATTTAATAATTTCTTGTTCATTATTTAATTGAAGATATATTTAAGTTAAAGTTTGGAAAAATGGTGAGAGATAAATCTTTAGAAGAACTCGAAATCGATGAGGTAAGCACAAATCAGATCAAAAATGCAAAAAGACGCGTATTTAAAAATTTAATTATCATTGGTCTTTCCTGGATGTTTCTGTTTACTGCATATAATTCAATTGCCAATTTGCAAAGCAGCTTAAATACTGATGCTGGCCTTGGAACAGTTGGCTTAAGTGTGACATATGTCGCATTTATTCTCAGCTGTTTGTTTCTACCCACTATTTTGATAAAACATTTGGGAATAAAATGGACAATTTTCGTCTCTCAGCTCACTTATATTCTTTATATCGGACTAAATATATATCCTCGGTATTACACTTTGGTCCCTTCGGCCTTTTTACTTGGATGTAAATTTTATTTATAAATTTTAAACTTCTTAAAAAAATTTATAATTAGTAGGAGGTATTTATTAATGAAGAAAATTAGAGAAAACATTTTAAGCTTTTTACCATAGCTGGTCCACTTTGGACCGCTCAATCAACTTTTTTGACTGATCTCGGCTCATATTACTCAAATTTAAGCGGTGAAAAAACAGAAATTATAATCAATCGGTTTTTTGGAATTTTTTATGCTTTGTTCCAATCTTGTAAGTCGCTTAAGTAATTCACTGCTTTTATAGTAATTAATTACAAATTTAAGCCCAAATATGGGGAAATTTGATTATTTCCATTGTTTTGAAATCGGATATAAAAATCGACAATGCCTTACAAAATGTGAGCTTTTGTGGTAGAAACGATCATCCATTTGTTACAAATGAAGCAATAAGAAAACCGACTCAAATATCGGTTAAGTCATTTTTTAAGCATTTTTTTGTTTAGGAATCTTTAATCTTTATTTTGCTTAGATTTATATACTTTGTGTCATTTTTGTTTTTTCAGCAATGATCGGTTCTATTTTAATTATTTTATTTATTGATAAATATGAAAAAATTGGTTTAAGCCCTTCGGAGGAACAAAAAAAATCTCCAGTTAAGATGATACTCAATACCTTTAAAAATATGAAACATCTAAATCAAATTCTATTAATTCCACTAACAGTTTGGCTTGGTTTTGAACAAGCATACTTATTGGCAGATTTTACCAAAGTAAAATTTGTAAAAAAAAAACGGGCTAAATAAAATTATTATCAAAAATTATCAGTCTTTTGTAAGTTGTATCAAGGGTGTAAATTTTGTTGGCTACGTGATGGTTACTTATGGTGTATCTTCGACAATTGGTTCGTATTGGTTTGGCTATATGGTCAAGCTAGTTGGTCGAAAAATAGGCTTTGGATTACTTGCCTTCCTTAATTACTCATCAATTATTTTACAACTAATCTGGGAGCCTAAAATACACGAAAGTTTTGTTTTATTCATAATTGCGATCATATGGGGAGCGACAGATGCAGGGTAATATTTAATAAAATGATAATAACAAAATTTTTTTTTAATTTTTTTTTAAAGGTGGAACACTCAAATAAATGGTATTTAATTTAATCATAGAAAGAAATTCAAAAAATTCTAATTTTAATTTTTACCTTAGCATTCTACGGTTTTGTTTTTAAATCGAGAGAAGAAGCAGCATTTTCTAATTTAAAACTTTGGTAAAATTTTTATTTCAAATCTTAAATTAGGAAATTCAATTTGGTTTTAGGCAATCAGTTGGATATGCGATTGCCTTTGCTTATTCAAATCTTGTACAAACAAGTATTAAATTATACCTTTTGTTGATGTACCTGACAATTGGACTGATCGGATATGGTTTAGTGGAATACAGACTTGGAAGAGAAAGCACTCAACAGAATGATGTTTAATATATAAATAAAAATTAAAAGAATAATTTAAATTTTTTATTTTAAATCGATGGGTCGTCAGAATTTTTTCAGGGCACAAGTAACTTAGAAACGATTCAATTCACGTTATTAATTTGTTTAATTTAAAGTTAAAAATTATATTAAAATTGAGAAACCCTCATTAAAATACTTTTTTTCGGCATAGTAGGCAAACTTAGAGTTTTATATTTACTTAATAACAAATATTTTAAACTAAAGTTGAGCACACTGGAATTATTTTTTTATAAGTAGCTTCAATGTATTTTTTTAAATTATTTCAGCCATTTTGAAATCCATAATCCGCAACCAATCATTATAAAATAAAATATGTTAAACTTTTACAAGTTAAGAAATCAACGTCTTATGATATTTTTTAAATAAAATTTAAAAAATTTTACTTTTTATCAGTGATAACAAAGCATTTGGATCGAAAAATATTTCTTGTGACCGAGAAAAAATTTTGGAAAATTAAACTTTAATTTACTATATTTTTTAAATAAAAGAAAATGATTTAATTTTATCGTTTTTGACAACTTAAATTTAAACAATGCATTGTTTTTTTTTTTTGGAATTTTTTAAAAAATAAAATTTTTCGTTCGCTAACAATAATAATTGTCTATTTTTTGCTACAAATTGAATGGAAATTAAATTTTTAAAGAGTTTAATGAATGAAGTTCATAAAACTCAAAAATAGCTTTTGCTATGTGTTTGGCGCTAAATTCAATGTATTTATCAGTCCTCATCCACATTGGAAGTTCAATTTGTATTGAATTCAGTCTTTTAGATGTATCATAAAAAGATCCGTGGCACTCTGTAATAAAACCACCACTGTAGTAATTTCCTTCTTTTGGAGACTTAAATCCTGGCGAGGGTACAACTTTAATGTTACTTTTAGTTTCAATAAGAGAACCTAAAGACACTTTTTCACCTCTAATAATTTCTTCAAGACTAAGAAAACTCTTTGAAGCCATAGACCTTATTGAAGTATTCAGCGAATTCGAAAGTTTATCATTTTCTAAGTCACTTTTTTTCAATAAATAACCTAATTCGATCCATTGTTCTTCATGTGAATTTCCATGAATATCCAAAATAAGACCTTGGTCAAAATTGTTTGACAAGACAAAATTTTTACGGAAGCATATTTCAATCATTGAATGATAGTCTTTGTAAGCAGTATGAGCGTCTTGATTTGTGATGTGGCAGCAATTTTCCAAATCGCGATTTGGATCCATTTTTATTCTTTAAAAAAAATTTCATCAAAAGCAATTGATGTTTAGAAAAAAATTTAAGTTATTTACCTGTGTAAATTATTATATAATACAAAAGGAATTAATTTTATATCTTGATGCGTAAAAAACAAAATTTCTAGTTCATTTTTAAGGGACTTGGTAAATCTTCGTGTATTTTTATCATTCTTCAAATTTCCATTCAAATCATTTTCTCTATTGGGGATTTCTGGAGGTCGTAAGGAGCCATCGTGTGGCACACTCAGGAGTATGTTTAGATTACCGAGCTCCAATTCGGTATAATTTTTGAAACCATATACAACATTAGAAAGAGAAGGGTCATTTGAGAAGCTAGCCAACATCAAATATCTAGCTCTTTGAATATGTGCTTGCCAAAATCGAGTCAACTTGACAACTGAAAATCAAACTTAAAATAATAGATCTCTATTCAAATTATTTTTCAAAATTATGAATTAAATTCAACGATTTTAATATGCATAATTTTTTAGGCATTTATTTTAAAATTTAATTTTGAATCAAGATAAATTTTTTTACGAGTTTTAAAAATAATGTTTACTAAGATATGATTAACTACAAGAGGTAAACGCTATATTCAAAAGTAGTATGAAAATTTTGCTTATTATGGAGTAAATACTGTTACATCTTTAAATATATTTATAGCTTTATTTAAACAATTTAAAAGGAAGTAAAGTATTTTTCAATTAAAAGCGTGTGAATTTTTAGCAATTTGAATTTTAGTTAAGTGAGAGGTTTGATTCTTAAATCGATTTGTTGAGTTGTTTTCTTAAGATTTGAATAAACGAGCTGAGTTGAAAAAACTCACTAGAATTTTTCACAAATAAACGAAAATTTAAATTGACTTCAAACAGACTTTTAATTTTTTTTATGGGTCAAATAATGCCTTGACTGTAAAAGCTCAGAAATTTTATCAGAATATTCAAAAGCTCAATATTCAATTCATTAATAGAAATTGTTTTGTTTAAGCAAAGTTCTACTCAATTTTATTAGATTTGAAAAAAAAACTCTTTGTTTTAAAAGCGCATTTAATTCAAATTTAAATGCGGTAAAGTTCGGAATTTTCCAAAATCTATTTAGAATTTTTTTAATCAAATTTATTCAAATTAAATAGGAATGTTAAAAATTTTGACAATGCTTTTCGTAAGGCTTTGTGTTATTTATTTGCTGAATTTTATAAACATTCTCACTTGATTGAGCTGACACTAAAAAAAATTTCATAAACCACGTTTAATTGTTTTGATAATTTTCAGACTTAAGGCAATTGTTCAATATAAATAATAAAAAATGGGAAATTTTTATGTACGAAGCATATAAATTGAATTAGCATCATTTTTTTATTAATCATAATTTTTTAATTTTTCATTTTTTATAGACTAAATTTGTTAAACTAAAATGACCGATCAAGTTTTGCCTAGTTCTCCCAAATATGATTCTTCAACTGAATCATCATCATCTTGCTCAAGTCCTACGAGAAATTTAAATGATGATTCAGGCGCAAAATTGAATTTTGAAGGAACAAAGCAAACCGCACGGAAGAGTACAAACACAATGATCAGAAAATTTTTAGAAATGGAAAAAAATCAAACCAATTCTATTTGCCATAAAATCAAATCTAAAAAAACTAAACAAACTGCCAGAAAACATACTTCGCCTTACTTTTATCTTAAATTGAAAAATAGTTTTAAACATGAAATAGTAACAGGTAATTAGATCATTTTTGGTATTTTAAATTTTTATTTTTAAATATTGTTTTTTTGTTTGTATAGAAATTGACGAATTTTATGAATACCAATCCAATGAACCAGTCATTTCTAAGCAAACTGCTAGAAAGAAAGCGTCCAATATTTATAAATATTGATAATGTTTAATTATGATAAAATATTGTAAATTAAATTTTATTCAAAGATAATTTGAAAGTAATAAGTTTGTCAATTTTTTTAATTTTGTTAAAATGCATTATTTAATCATTTTGAATTAATAAAAAATTGAATTAAATCAATTTAAATATTTAAAATTCTTTCATTGAATTTATTATGAAACAAATCAAAAGGCCAACCAAATAAACTGATTCCTTAGCCACAATTAGAACTTTTTAGCTTACTCCATTACTCCATGTTTAGTTAAATTTTTAAGCAATATGAGTTTCAAAATCTTTATCATGATTTCATGATTAGCTAATCACAATTTTATCGAAGAAAATATAATTAATTATTTAAATGAATTATAAAAAAATCGAAATTTTTTAGTCAAATTTTTTTCTTTGAAATTTGAGATTTTTCTTATAATTTCTTCAATAAAAATTTTTCTAATAAATTTTTTTTCAAATTATATTTAAAACTTGACAAAATTCAATAATTTTGTTTGAATTTTTTTTTGAAAACTCTTTCTAATATCTTTATCGCATTTTTCTCTTGATTTGAAAAATGAGTATTATGATTATTTTGCTATAGAAAGAAGATTAAATTTTACATTGTTGATTATTTTTCTCTTTATCAAAATGAAGAAGTAAATTTTGAAAAAGCTAATTGATAAAAAATTGATAAAAAATGCAAATAAAATTTTAAATATAAATACTTAAGTTTCTAAAAAAAAACAGTGTATTGATGAATATTTACATTTTATAAACCTAAACAACATAAATGGTTTCAAAGCGAAGCTTGATGTTTGAATTTCGAAACAAAAAGAAACGACTGATACAGCTAATAAGAGTTACGCTAAAATAACCTTTAAGCTGTAGTTTAAGACACTACTACTATTTTCTTTCCTATATTGATTGTATTACTAAAATACAGAGAAAATTTAAAGTAAACAAATATGTTGCTATATGTACACTAAGTAAATTTTAGAAATGAGAAACTCAAAATCAATGTTGAGAAAATACAACATATCTAGCTTACATTGCAAGAGAAAGTAAGAGAATTTTTTACAAACCACTTTGTAGTCAAGGGAAAGGGAAAATCTTTAATCAATTTTTTTATCGATTAAAATAAATTATTTAAAAAACAAATATATTAAAACAAATAAAATTTAAAAATAACAAGTACAGAATTTTTTTTTTCAAAATCCGGACTTGAACTTAAATTTTAGTCACTTTGGCTATTTAAATAAGCTTTAAAACGAAAATTTCAAATTAATTAGAAAAAAAATGAATGTATGTTAAAATTAGATTTTTAAATAAAAATGAAATTTTATTTTGCTTTTTCTACCCTTGCACTTGCCAATTACTGCAAATTCCCCCAAAATAGTTTTTTTTGCTTGGTAATCGTTCAACCTAATGAATGATTATCAAAGAGTAGTCCTGATGGCTAATCTCCTACAGCTTCGCTTAGTATATCTACTTCATATTCTAATTATATTCTATTCACTCGAGCGCCTGTGTCTGCCAAGAAATCATATTTTCTAAAGCCTTTGGGCCGTCATTTGTCCTTTCATTGAACTTACAGATTGCTGCAAAATGCCTGAGTCTGAGAACAAATTGGTCTTTATTTTCTTTTGTTCCTTTGGTCCTATTTTCTTTTGCTCGGTGTTTTCCCACCTATGCCCCAACGAAGAGCCTCTGTAGCTGAAGTACTCGCACTAAATTTGCTGGACTGCGAGCCCCAATGGTTGGATGTTCGATGTTGTTGCCACTGTTGCTTCTTCTTTCATTTTTGTTCCTCGTCACCAGATGCTACGTTCATTGAAAAAAGAAAGTTTTCCTGTAATGAAAATATTTATTAAAAAAGTATCTAGAATAGAAACGATCGTCTTAGCCAGAAATTATTTTTTTTAAAAAGAAAAACTATAAATACAAGGAGTTAGCAATAGATGTTATAAAACCATATTGAAATCATTCTGAAATTTTGAAAATCAGTGTTTGATAATTAACGAAATGTGACTATGATTTTATATCCATTTACGTAACAGTAATAATAATTTGCATCTTAATTATCCTAGCGGCTAATAGGATGGCGCCTATCACTATTTTTCACTCCCTTTTTTAGCAACGTCTTCTATCTCACACAGACTTGTGAGTAAGTCAAAAATTTAATAGAACTTATTTCATAACATATACAATATTTTGCAAAAATTTATTAATTAATTGTTTTACTTATGTAAAATTGTTTATTTTTTATTTATTATTTTATTTAAAAATAAAGTTCGGGTTATACCCTGGCAGTTTGTAATGGATCTTAGTCCTTCCTTTCAGCCAAATGTTTTTAGTTCATACTTTAAAAAAATAAAAATATTAATACAAAAAAAGTATTAAAAATGTAAGATAAAAAGAAAAATGATTAAGATAGAGAAGAGTTCATTTTTATGAGACAAAAATAGTAATAGAGAGATTTCTAGTGAAAAAAAAATATAAAATGTTAATTTTTTTTTTTTTAATTTTACAAATTATTATTCATTTTGTTTTCTAAATTTTTTTAAATAGATGTCGAAGAGCGTAAAAAAATTTTTTTGGCGTGTTTCAGGTACGTAGTTGTTCAGGTCTTCATTAATTTGTTTGTGGCCAGATCTTGAGGACATGAATTTTTCAAATAGTCTAATTGAACGTGGTTCGAGTAATTCGATTTTTAGGTTTTAGGTTTGTTTATTTTTTGAATTTGACGAAAAATTGTTTGCGAAAAATTCAGAAAATCCAAAAGATAAAACAATTCAACAATCTTTTATCACATCTTTATGATTTTTTCTTACATATCTTGTAATTTTGAATAAAAACTAAAAACTCTTGAACTGATTGAATTAAATACTCTCCAACTCATGTCTTTTCAAAATATCATCATCATGAAACCTTAATTTTGGCAAAAAATGTGTAAAAAAATGTGTCTAACCCATTAAAATAGCTGATCATGGTTCTACTAAAAAGTGGAGACAAAAAGCAAAATGAGACAGCCAATCTGTTAGGTGTATCTCCAACTAAAAAACGACAAGAAGAAACTGGTATTGTGTCTAATTGAAGTTGTTCTGGTATACCTCGGAAACTAACTTTTAGGGATGAAAATTAAATTTTTAGAGAGATTAGAAAATACCCTACATCAGATATCAAAAAATCGCCACTGATTTTAATTCCAAGACTCAAGAGATTTCCTTCAAAAAAAAGGCTTAGAGTCTCATACAGCGGTAATTTTTTTTACATAATTTTTGGTTTTATGTTTTAAAATTAATGAAAAATACAAATTAAAAAAAATGCCGCTTTTTTTATTTTCCCGCCTATTATATGCGTAAAAACAATTATTTTGTTAACAAAAAAGAATTTTTAAACTTTTGCAACATGCTGTATAAAAATTAATTTATCGTAGAGGAGGATATATATTTAATTGTAAATTTTTAAAATGTCTCATTTTGCAAAATGACTTTGAATATAATAAAATTTCCATTTTTACTTTAATAAGGCATTTTTACTTTAATAAGTCCTAAGTCTTGACATGTCTCTGTTTATTATTTAATCTTTGGTCAAATGTAGCTGAAGCACACTTTCTAGCTACTACATATACCGTTTATTTTAATTAATTCATTTAATTTATCAATTAAAATATGGTTTACTCATCAATTAATTTTTTTATAATACGCTATGAAAATAGTACTATGAAAAAATTTGCGATGGGACAATATGCTTTGAAAAGCCCCATATTTGAAGCTAAGAGAAATTTTAGTTTAAAATATAAACACTAAAAACTCTTCAAAACCCTCTCCATTTTTAATGATGATAGAGGTTTAAACATGCATCCCGTACTGCTGAGATATTTTTAAGATTTTTCTCCCATGGCAGATTTTGATCTTTTGATTCTGCCTGTATCACTAGAACACAAACCATTAAGCTATACTGGCTCGCAGTTATAGTGGCAAGTCGTTAAAATTTAGTTTTTACCTTGATTATTTTACCTAAAAACCTTGTGGCTAATCATTGCTTTAAAATAAAATTAATAAATAAAATTTAAACACAGAGTTTATATAATCAATAAAAAATTAAATATATAAAAGCTCTTTTGTCCCAACCATACTCATAAACTGCTGATTGATGATTCAATATCTTTTAAATTTTTTTTACTCTTTTTCGCATTTTCAGACATGACTAAGTTTTAATTTTTCGTTGTCTAATGAAGTACATTTAAATTGGTACCAATAATTGCAGTTGTTCAATTCAATTAAAAAGATATAATTCTCAGCAGACTTCAAAGAAGTCATTTTTTAATCTTACTTCTGATTCTTATAAATCAAAATTTTAAAAAGACAAGTTTTCTTAAATGCCTGTAGAGAATTTAATTTTTTTATTATTTATAAATTCATTAGATGACAATTTCTATAGAATGCAAAAAAAAAATTTCTTACATAAAATTAAATCATTTTATTCAAACTATTAAAAATTCAATATTTTTTTATATCTTTTAACTTAAATCAATTTTAGATTTTTCTATTAAATCTACAAATTCTAATACTCTGCCATTCTCGAAACTCATTTTTTCAAGAGTTTTTGAAGATATATATTTTCGGATTGAGCAAAGTTGCTTATACATTAAGCATTTTACAAAACTAAATTGTCTATTTTAGTAAAAAAGTTAATCAAGTTTTTCTGAATTGAAACGATCGAATTGAAAAGAACTCCTCATTTATTTTTGTCAAATACTTGCCAAATCAATGAAATTGATCACATCCATCCAAATTTTAAATTTTCGAATTTTATTTTAAAAGATTAAAACAAAGAACTTGCATTTTTTTAATCTTTTTCTGATCCACAGACTAATTTCAAAATTGAATTGTTCTCCATAATTATACAGCTAAATTTTAATATTTTTCAGTAAGGCTTAGATTAACAATAGTTTAAATTTTTAATTTTTAGTTTTAATTTTACAATATTATTTTGTAATATAAAAAATAAATAAATTCATGATAAAACTTTCTTAAATTTAATTTTCGTTTTATCTATCCTTTTTATACACTTTTTGCGGTGATAAATCTATTTTCAAAAATGTAAATATATCTGAATTAGGTAAAATTACCAAAAATCTACACAGAAGCTCTGTTTTTTAGATCATTTAAATGGAATGGTAAAAAACTTAATGTGCTTAGAAATTAAAATTTTCAAGTAAAATTTTTTGATTACTAGTTAGATTTGATAGCTGTGCAATCAAAAAGACAATTTAAGATCAGCGAAATTCACCAAACACAGCACAGCTCTATGCATTCTTTTTTTCTATTCAAAATAATTTCACTTATTATAAATCATTATGAATATTTTATTCTTTAATGGTAATTTCAATGAATACCAAATCATAATTTGCTAATTTATTACAATTAATTAAAAAATTTTAATATATTTTATCTAAAATTATTTCTAAAACAACTATTTTGCTAGCTATTCTATTCAGCTGTTAGTATTCAGGAACAAGATTAAACGAGCAGATGAGTGAAAATTTAGATGAAATAAGTCCAAACACTTTGGACAATATATCTCCCTCAATTAGGGAGACTGAACCACTGAGTCCGAGATCGATAATAAATGAAATTGCACGAAATTTGGCCGAATCGACTCAAACACTTCATTCTCCTCTTCCATCCATTCTATCGCCTCAACAAAGCTTTAACTACAACGCAAATTCTGAAGCTTCTTCTCAACATACCAGCAGTGAAAGACCGAGAAATAGTCAATGTATAGACTTAACTAAAGAGCAAGACGATGTAATGATAATCACAGATAGTCAGAGTACAGCTTCAAGGCGGCAATCTCGTCGAACTAATCCATCAAGTAAAAATAAGCTTCACTTTTTCTTTATCTTTGAAAATTAAATTAAATTTTGTTCTGATAGGAGCCATTTCAAACAACTCTGGTGATGATATAGGTAAGTTTGAACTACTGGAATCAATTTATTGAAAAATTAGCTTTTTTTCAAGAAATAATATCAACCCAACGAAGGCTCTCAAGTAAAATTTTGAACAAAAAAAAATTAAATTTGATCTAAATTTTTATTAAAGGAAGAAGAATGCGAAATCCCAACGAAACAATAATAATTGATGATGATAGGTATTTTTTTTAATAAAGGGAATTTCACTAGTATTTTTTTAATGCTTTTTATTTAGAAATGAAGCCTCTGGTGAGCAGTCTACCATTGACTTTTCAACCCGGTCAACAGAAACTGAATTATTTTCGCCCTCGAAGCGGCAAAAAATAAGCGACTCTTCATGTAATTTAAAGGCTAAACTTATTTAATGAGTTTTTTTAAAATTTTTTTAACAGCTTTGAATACAGATTCGGATGACGAAATCCTAGGCATTCCAAAATGTCCACTTTGTCTTGAAAATTTAAATGAAGTAATTTTATTAATAAATTAAAAAGTTAAAAAAATCTTTTATTTTTTAAAAATTAAGTTAAAACAACGAAATAAAAAATTAGTAGCTACGCCTTGTGGACATGTTTTGTGTAATAAGTGTTTGGATGAATATCTTAAATCTGGTGGTCCTCAGAACAAAGCTGTCTTGTGTCCAACATGTAGAACAAAAATAACAAAATCCAAGATTATTACTTTATTTTTGTAATTAAACAAAAATTATGAAATGAATTATTATTTTTTTGAGAATATTTTCATACGGGCATAAATTCGAAAATTTTATTTGGACCTCAAATCTCTGATCTAAACCATGACTTCTTCAAATTAAAGTTTTCTTGTGGTTTTATTAGATAAGGCCCCTATAATTATTCTAGTTAAACAAGAATGTTTAAAATTTGAAAAAAAATCCTTATTAAACTAAGAAATTTTGTATATTTTTATTTAATATTTTCGATGTTGATTTATAATAAAGTATTTGTCACTCAAAGCCACTAAAGTCTTAAACTTGAAATTGAGAATTAAATATCTCATGGACTATTTTTTTAAAAATAAATTTTGGAACTTTTATAAATTAACCCTTTTTAATTTGAAAATTAAAATGAATAAAAAAATTTTTCTTAATTAAAAATTATTCAAGAATAATTTTTAATGATATTAAACGATTTATAAAAAAGAGACAACATACAAACACAAACAAAAAATATAAAAAAATTATAAAATTGACTGCTGTTAAAAAAAAATTTATCTTATAATTAATAAGATTTAGGTTAAAAAAAAATTTATTTGATTCCTTTTATGATTTTAAATAAAGAAATGATCAATTTATATTAATAATAGACAAAGGTTGTCCATTATTGAAAAAAATTATTTATTTTATTTTCCAGTCTTTAAAAGATAAAACATTTAGTGTAACTGATTTTTCATCTTTAAAAACTAAATTTTTTAACAAAAATAATTTTTATAAATAAATTGATTTATTTGACAAATTTTGGATTATTGAGTTTTTAACAAATTGGATTGTTAAATTTTAAATTTTTTTTATATTTAATAAAATGAAAAAATCATAACCCTTTGCAGACTGTAATATTAGAATGGATGGTGGAAATTAATCTAGTAAAGCTCGTTTATTTTTTTTAAGAAAGACAAAATTGATTTTTCTTTTAATAGATTTTTATACATTGAGTTTGCTAAATAATTTTTAAAATAATCACATAATTTTTAAAGAGTACAAAAATTTTGATCTCATCTTTTAGATACCAAATTAAAGACAATAATGTTTAATTTTGAATTCAACCCTCACAAAAAAATTGGTGAAACAAATTTTAAAAAAATTCTATAAGAATGATAAAAATACTGAAATTAAAACAAAATTATAAATTAAAAAAATAAAAAAGTTATACAATAATTAATTTAACCCTTTTTTCAATTTTTTTTATGGGCTATTAATATCAGTAAAGAATTTTCGTCTAATTCCCAATATTATAAAAAAATTCAAAATGTTTTCTGATGAAGAAAAAAAAAATTACTGCAAACTTTTTAGTATCTTGTTAACTTAGTTTAGACTATTTCGATTGAAAAAATATATGAAAATCACATTAATTTTAAGTAAAAGTTTTATACGTATTTGAATTTAATCTTTAAATATTTTTTTAAATTCTCATTTTATACTTTAATGAAATAAATACATGTATTATCAAAATTATTAGAAAATGAAAGAATCATCTTCGACAACACCTGAATCAAATAGCCAAAAAATTAACATTAATCAGCTTAGAGATCGATGTAGAACAAATGAGGTATTTTTTTCTTCATTCATTGATATGATTCCATCCAGAGTTTACCTTAATCCGGATGACCGGCGCAATTGGATTCAAATCATATCCAATGATTCCAAAAAAAAGAAGAACAAAAAAGAGCCTACAGATGGATTACCAAATGGAGCAACTATTCACCATTCGGATGATGATGAAGACATCGAAATGCATGAAGTGGAAGAACTGGACATGGAATATCACTTTAACAAATTTGATCCAAAATATTTCAAGACTGTTTCGCAGATATTAAAAGACTTCGAAGTTTATCATCAAAAAAATAAAAAAGATATTCAGCAAAAGCTAAATTCGAATAGAATTAAATTGCTAAAAAACAATCAAACAAGCAAAAACACATTGATAAAGGTTCAAAATAAAAATCAAAACAAATCTTCATCAAAAAAGGAAAAATCAGAGCTAAACATGGAAGAAAACGAAGACAACCAAAATGAAGAAAAGGTAAAGATAGATTCGAAAAAAGCTCAGAAAAGATCATCTAAATTCAAAGAGGAAAAACGTGCTGCCATCAAAAGACAACGATTAAGATATGACTCGCAGTCAGAAACTCAAATAATTGATATAGAACACTCAGAAGCCAATTCAAGTGAAAAACGAAAGCCCATTCTGAATAAAAATGGTGAAGTTGTCTTTTCCAAGTTTGATTTTACTGCTGACAAGACAATCAAAATCAAGAAAAAAGATGACAAACTAACGCCAGTTAATGCTAAACCAAAAGATTATAAAAAATTGTTGAAAAAACTACAAGAAAAAAAAGAAAAAATTGAAGAACTAAAAAAAGTTGAGCCAGAGAAAGCAGCTGAATTAGAAAGCAAAACTAAGTGGCAAACTGCCATTGAAAAAGCATCTGGTGTAAAGGTCAAAGATGACATCAGTACATTGAAAAAATCCGTCAAAAGAATGGATAAAAAGAAAGAAAAATCCAAAAAGAATTGGGAAGAGCGAAATAAAGTGGTTGAAGAGAAAAAAATGAAGGTGCAAGATAAACGCCGCAAAAACATTGAAAAAAGAAAAGAAAAGAA
This sequence comes from Brachionus plicatilis, assembly GCA_010279815.1. Taxonomy (NCBI): domain Eukaryota; kingdom Metazoa; phylum Rotifera; class Eurotatoria; order Ploima; family Brachionidae; genus Brachionus; species Brachionus plicatilis. Next base: position 241,234 of record QEOQ01000493.1, on the reverse strand, counting down.
AAAAGAGAAAAAAATAAAACAACTTAAGAAAAAAGGAAGGATCTTACCTGGCTTCTAGCAAAAATTTAAATAAATAAAATTTTAAAAATAGATATTTGTATTTAATTTAATCAACTTTCTAAAAACAGAGGTTAAAAATGATTAGGAAATAGCATCTATTTGCAATGACATAATAAAAATCTAGTATGCTTCTTTGTTTGGTATAATTTAACTAAAAAAAATTCATTTATGTATACTTTAAGGACATTTATTGAATAAATCAATATCTCATGACAAACCAAGATTTTTATGCCCTTTATGGAAAGCTTACTTTAATAAAATAGGAGAAAAATTAGTTAGGTATTAGGTTCGCTTAAGAAATGCTTTAGTTTCATCTTGACTTTTTTTATTTGTTTAAGATAAAAAAAATATAAAAATTTGTTTTTTAAATGATATAAAATTATGATATGAAAAATAATTTCTTATTTTTTTTGTTCCTTAGCTTGATCTGACTGTCTCCAATAAGTATGTTTGTTTATTGTATGATCCAAGATTCTTTCTCTTTTTTTTAGCTTGTGAAGGTTCTGTTGAAAATTCATGCTTCATAATCTTTGCAAAGCACTTTAAATAATATTCGTATAGTTTACGGTAATAACTTGAATTGTGAAGCAAAAGTTAAATTCTTGGAATTACATTAGACTCAAACTAACATTTAGATTTCTCCGATATATTTGATTTTATTTTATTTTAGGCTCAAATTTAGTTCAATTTATCCATTTTAATTTTTTACTATTTTTTATTCTTTTTAATTCATATTATATTTAAATTCATACATATTTAAACTTTTTTGATTATTTTAATCTGACTTCATAGATAAACAAATAGATAATTATTTAAATTAAGCTCTTTAAATTTTTTTGATATCATTTTCTGGGAATTTTATATGAATCAATTAATATTTTATATCATTTTTATTTTTTTTTGCTTCAAAAATAACAGTCATTTGTTTTATCCAAATTAAGTATAAATATTTTACTTAGACTTTTTTACCACAAATCTATCTTAAAATATGTTAAAATAACTTCTAAAATTCAAAATACTCGGCGCCTTTTTCTTTCTTTTTGGCCTTTCTTTTCTAGTAATTGCTATCAGATTCACTTTCTGAATCATACATTTTAGAATTTGGTCAAAAAATTTTATTATTTTAATTATTATTTTGGAAATAATTCTTATAATAAAAGAGTTTTTTTAAGTCAAAAAGTTATTTAAAATTAATGAAGTAATTCATTACAATAAATTTAATTTATCATAGTGATAAAAAAGCAATTTTAGTTACAAAAACAATTTCTGGCCTAAATATTTTAGACTTTTCAACTAAATTTTAATTTTGGAATAGCGTTTGATCTGAAAATTTATTTTAGTTTGAAATCTTAACTTAAATTTGTAAGGTTAAGAAATTTTTTTTCGATAAAAATCAAAATATGATCTTCTTGGCTTTTATTAGAAAAAGTAACGTAAATTTATTTTTGTGCATTTTCAGCAAAAAAATGATACAAATTAGTTATTTAACTGAAATTAAGTTTGAAAAATTTGAATTATGTTAACTTTGAATTTATAAAAGAAAGAAAAATTTTAAAAAATTTAATGAACTTTTCTGTTGTTTTAAAAATAGAGATAAAAAATTTTGTTTAATTTAATGAAAAAATTAAAAATTAATTGAATTTTATTTAACAAAACCAAAACAAGAATCGAAGACTATTTGTTTTAATATTCTTTACAAAATCATCGAAAAAGTCAAGGTTTTAAACTAGTATAAATAATTCTAACACACAGTAAAAATAATAAAATATAAATCGTTCAAAAATGATTGCAGTTTTCTTGCTTTTAATCCTGGCCTCGATAAACGCTGAAGAAATTCCACTCCAAGATGAAAATCATAATTCGTACCGTAGTCCTCATACCATTGTTGACACTTCTCAAGATATACCATTGCCAGATATTGTTTTTCCAAGACTAAATAACTCTATTTTGTCTTTTAACCAAACTTTATCAGCTCTTCAACAATCATATCAGACCTTTATTCAGGAGATGGATGAAAGTGATTTCAATGATCGAGATAGAAGACAAAATCACAAAAAAAAAGAGAACGCTTTGTTCAGAAATTTCGCTCAAGCTGGTTTTATCTTTTATTCTTTTAATTCATCTCAACCGGCAAATTTATTCATTCATGAATCACTAATTCTTCCCAAAAATGCAAACTTGATTAACATAGCTGACAGAGAGCTATTTGATTTGAATCACGATATAGCTGTTTTGAAATTTTTGGTTGATGATGTGAAACAAAGAATAAAAGCAAAACAAAGACAATTTCGAGCCAAGTTAAAGGCAGCAAAAAAATTAAGAAAGGGAAAGCTAAATAAAATTCAAGAGGAATCTTTTGAATAATTGACAATTTATACAATGATATAGCATAAAATTTAACTTTTTTTTAGAATAAATTTAATAAAATATAAATTAATATAACATTTTTTTTCATTATAGTCTACCATAATTAAGGGTTGCTTGGCAACATGTATAGATATTTTTGAGTTGGATAGAAATTATGAAAAATACTTGTTAAAATTAATTTTTTTAAATGGGCAAGATTTTAATTAATTTTGGATCATCATATCCCAAAAATCAAGATAAATAATTAATTTCTTGATTTCAAGTATTAGAAAAATAAAACTAGCTTCGCTTTAAATGGGTAAAATATTGAGCATTTTTAAACCAAAATCAAATTCCGCATCAAAATCCTCTGCAAAACTTGAAAACATAGTTTTGGAGTAATTTTACTTTAATTTCATCACAAAAAGGATAATTTTATTGATTTTTTTTAAAAGAGAAAAATATTCTAATGAAATGAACGGTCTTCGATTGATTGATACCTTGAGCTCATATGATAATGTTCTCAGTATTACTACAGCATTTGGAACAAAATGTTTATTTGGTCATCAAAATAATTATGTAAGCTCTAAAATTTAAAATTAATTTCGAAATTTAAATTAGGTATTTTTCTTTAAAGACACTCGAGCTATTTGATTATGTGAAAGGTGAAACAGTCAAAGTTTGGAACGGACATGAAAAAGACATTACCAGAGTAAAATTAATTTTTTATTTAAAAAAAAAATTTAATTTTCAAACCCAAGTCAATCTACTGTCCTCGAATAGATAGATATATAAGCTGTTCAAGAGACAAAACAATCAAACTATGGAACAGTTTAGGTCCAAAACCTGAATTAGATTTACATGGCCATGAGTTAGTTGTGACCACTATTTCGGTAGATAATGGTAATGAGTAAAAAAATTTGCTATCAATTGAATAAATTAATAAATTGAATAGAAAATATGAATTTGATATCGGGCTCCAGAGATAATAGTTTAAAGTTATGGGATTTGAGAACAGGAAAGATGAGGAGTACGGCTAATATTTCAAGAAATCTTGTAAGTGCACAATATTAATTCAAATTTAGTTAATGATTTAAAGTTTGCTTTAGATTTCTGACACATTTTGGTCAAAAGACAATAAACTTTTGATACAAACTGGTGAAGATAAAGAGGTTCGAATCTGGGATCCGTTTAGTTTAAAAATTTTGTTTAACTTTCCAAAAAAACAGTACATACAGTCTAGTTGTTTTATAAGTTCTGATAGTAATTTTGCAATTACATCTAGCAATGGATTTCAAGGAAACGGATGTGAAATAACTGTAAATAAAATTTTTAATTTAAATTGTAAATAGAAAAATTTCTTTAAAATTAATCGAAATTTTGAGAAAATTAAATTTTCAAGGAATACATATTTTATTTTAAGCTAATTCTGATGATGAAAACTATGATAATTTAAGATATAAAAAGAATAGTTAACAATTTTAGTTTAGATTTAAGATAATTTCTAATCCAGAGAAATTTTCTATAGGTGTGGGATTTACGGCAAAGAAAAATGATGGCTGAGCTATATGGTCATGAACAAACTGTTACTGATGCCAACATAATAAACAATGATTCACAAATTGTGTCATGTAGCAATGATTCTACAGTTCGTCTCTGGGATGTAAAATGTTTAAGTAAGACTTTAAAAGTGTTTAAAAAATTCTAAATGATTTATTAAAAATTTTAAGAGTTGCTTGAAACAGTTTATATTTCAAATACCTTGACAAGTGTTGCCGAATCTCAAGATAGCAAGTAATTTATCTAATTTACTCATGTCATTCAACTAATTTTCTTTTTAGATACATTTTAGTTTCGAGTTTGTCGAATGGTGTTCATATTTTAAGGAAATAGTTAACTTTGTGTCTATTAAATGCATTTTGATACATATTAAAAGTTGTAAATAAATTTTATTAAAATATAAATAAAAAATTTTAAGCCTTTTCTTCTTGAATTTTATCTAAATGTGAATCATCTCCTTTAAACTTGCTGACAATTTTTTTCTCGAGGTCCTCATCAGTTTTGAACGGTTCAGGTAGGGCATATGAACGGATAACAGGCGTTTTAGCTGGTGACCAAGATGGTACAATTTTATCATGTAATCTCCATGAGCCATACGGATCAGAGAGGTGCTTTTCGAAAACTACATATTCAAGAACATCTTTTGGCAAAGTGTCGCTTCCGAAGGCCAAACGACCAAAGCGATCATAGACCGCAAGCATCTTTAATTAGAAAATTAAAGAAATAACAAAGTTTAGAAAAAATTATTTTACTTATTATTGTGTAAAAAAATGAGAAATTTTAATTACTTGTTTTGAATGTATCCTTACTGTCACTTGTGCATATAAATTTGTTTTTACCAGCATTTCTCTGGTAACGAGATGCTTGACCACTGGTTCTTCCAACGATTCAATCCAATTCCATCTAATCGTTTTAAATTTCATATTGTGATGCATTTTCTTTTTTTTTTTTAATTATTTAAAAATGCACTTGATTCACGGCAAAATGAAAAAAATGTATTTCTTACCATCAAAGCGTTTTCAGTAACAAAATTCAACATTTCTTCCGGGTCACGTCTTTGTAAAAATTAGATATACAAAAAAATACTGATTTTTATAATTTACTTGCTCAATGTGCTATGAGCATCAATATAAATCTGCTGAGCTGTTTCTGCAAATAGATTTTCGTCAAAAGAATTATCGCTTTTTTTAATCAGTCTTAGATGTTTGAATTTCTTGCTTGTTGTTTTGGTAATTTTTTCAACAGCTCCTTTGGCAAACTATTTAATGTTAGATATAAATGAGTTAATTTTAATGCAGACATTTAAGGATTACTTCTTTGGAAAAAAGGGAAGCTTTTCCATCACCTTCAGGCGGAATATACGGATCGAATATTTCCTCTATTTAAATTTTTGATAATAAACTAGTTTATTTGATTTATTTTTTTTTACTTGAGGAAGTGATATTTATAGGCTTATAAATAAATGAAGTAGGCGGCTCAATTCCTCTTTTTACCTTATCTTTGGTATTTGTGTCAAATTCAAGCAATTTTGGTTTGGTAAATTTGTTTTTTCTTAGACGTCTAAATTTCGGATCCCAATGTGTTGCCATAGATCTTGTTGCTGTCTGTTCAAAAGCTGATAACATAGTTTGAGAGTGCAAAAATATATTACGATACTTATTCATTATTGACAGCATTTTTTAACCTTAAAATCTAAAATATAATTGATTGAATTTATTTAAAAGCAATATTTCATCATCAAGATTTAAGTGAAAAAAAATGTATAGTATTTTTATAAAACGTAAATTTAAATAATTACTGGTCTAACAGTAAATTTTATGCATTGTATGCTGATAGCCATTTAATTATACATATTTTCAAAAATAATAATTTATTAAAATAGAAAAATTTAAATTTATGCTTAATATATTATTTATAGCTCTATTTAAATTTAAAAAAAAAATAAGACAAAATTATTTGTTAAATAGTAAATTTTGAAATTTATTAATTGATGGAAAAAATATCCAACTTTATTTTTTAATTATTTTCTTGACCACCACTGTACAAAATTAATTGCCGTTCAAAAAAAAATTACTTTTTTATATAAATAATGATAGAACAAACTTTCTAATAAACAATTTTTTCTTTAATTTTTAAAAAAAGTTTAACTATTTTTTAAAATTGAAGGGATAATTAAAGCCCTATAATTTAAGAAGAAATAAAAGAAAATTGATTTTTTTTTAATTTTTTATTCAATTAAAATGAAATTGTACCACTATTTCTAGAGTTTTTTAACTTGCTTTTTTTAACGGAATTTCGTTCAGTTTCGTATTCAATTTTGATTGATTTTTTACCATTTATTTTTTTATAATTTGCTTTTTTCTTTTTATTTCTGACTTCTTTGAGGTTGGCAGCTCTTTTCGATACTTTACTATCAGATTCTTCGTCATCATCGATTCCATCATCATCTCCCAAAAGTTCGGAATCACTAATATCATCCTCTTGTTCAAAATCGCTATCTACTTCACCTTCATCATCAAGTTTCTCATCCATATCTTCAATTTCTTCATCACTCTCTTCGAAATCTGCCACAAATTCTCTAACTTCTTCATCCTAAGTTACAATTGATAAAAAAGGTAAATTTCTTCTGGGAAAGAATTACAGATTCTTCTTCCATTTCTTTCTCAAGTTCTGGATTTTTTTCCCATTCAGTCTCTTCATTTTCACTTAACTCTTCTTCATCAAGAACCTTGTCAAAAGCAGTCATCGGAAAATTGTAAATATCTCCATAGGTTCCTTTTTTAAGTCTCTCCAATAACTCTTTTTCAATAGCTTGATCAATGTTGGCAGCTACTAAGGCCTTGTTTTCTTTTCGGTTTTCTCTTCGTTCGATTTTTCGTTTTAATGGAACAAGTGTTTTACTAAAAATGAACAAAAATTAAATTTTTCTCTTCAAAAATCTAAATTTTTTTTTAAATTACGTGTTATTCAATGTTAAACGCCTAATTCTGGTCAAATACTGAGTTATTTTTGTAAATCTTTGCTTGCATTTGTGTTTAATAAATCTATTAAAAATCTTTTTATAAATTTTTTTTATTTTTTTTAGAAATCTTGCTTACTTTGGCCAGTAAATTAAATTACGACTTATCTGTTCCATGGCTTTTTCATAATTTCTAGATAGCTTAACCTTCTCCCACAGCTTTGAGGGAAAATGCGATCTTTCAACAGTTTTCATGTACAGATAACAAACACCTGATCAACCAATTAATTAGATTAAAAATCTCTTAATTTGAAGTTACCTTTTTCTTCTCTGACTGTGGCATATTGACTGTTTGCCAATGGACACGAGGCACGATTACACAAACCAGTGAGATTGTATTCATTTCTGCAAAATTTTTGAGTTTTTGTCCGCGTTTTGAATGAACAAAACTGGCCGTTTATGATTCCCCAAATGACCTAATAAAAATTTTTATCATGTTTTAAATAAAATAGATAATTTTTTTTTTTAATTTACATCGTCTTGTTGCATTTTTGTTTAAGTTCAAATTTTGGATTTTAAAAATTTATTCTCTTTAATTATTGCAAATTATCATATGCACATGGGTTTTAAAATTGGTATAAATGAAAGAAAAAGAATATTGGAATTCATTAAATTTGCATAGGTAAATTAAATAAATTTTAGGTGCATTTAAAGTGTCTAATAAAAATTTGAATAGATAATAAATGATTAATTATTAAACTAAATAATCAGTCAATTGTTTTTTTTTCTTATAATTTTTAAAAATTGGTCAAGTTTACTCAATGGCCCAAACTCAAAATTAACATTACATTTTGACATACTTGAAAATGACTCCTCATGTTTCCATGGTTTTAATTTTTAATTGCTTAATTGATCCTTATTATACTAAGGATTTTTTTTCAAAATTTTGACACCAAGGTATCGTGCACCTAGAATGACCTCTACTCCAAATAACAAGAAAAAGAATAATAAAATTTCTAAAGAAGCTATCGAAAGATTTTCGCCACCTGATATAGAAACTTTGGCTTTGGATGAAAATTTTGTTTTACAGTGTGCTTTAAAAAATGAATACCAATCAATTTGTGGTGCATTTGATGCCAAGGAGCATCCTTTGGCCAGCTTTATAGCTGAAAATAAACTATTTGACAGACGAGATGAACATGGTAAAACTGCTTTTGATCTAGCTGCTCAAATGGGCAATAAAGAATTTATTCGGGCTATTTTGCTTCGGACTGATGAAAAAATTGATGAAAATGTTTTTAATCTCAGGGGTTTATTGAAACCAGCTAATTCGTACAACTTTTTACATTATGCTTGTATTTGGGGAAGACTTGATTTGGTCAAATTTTTGATAGAACAACAAAAATTGATTCTGGACCCTTCAATTGACGATTTTGTATCCAATTCAAATGCCACAATGCAAAGTACAAAAAGTAGCAGCTCAAATCCTAATTTAAGAACCCTCGGAAGTGCTCTATTAAGATCTAAGACTAAAACTGGTGAGACACCTCGCGATTTAACCATTCGATATAATCACCATCAGCTTTTAGAATATTTGAACTATGCTGGTATATTTAGATTAAAATTTTAAAAAATTCTTTTTTTCTATTATTATTAATTTAAGAAAAAAGACAAACATTTATTGACAATATAAATGATGTTAAATTAATTGCATCTGATTCGGAAAGAAATCAAAATAAATTTTCCAAAGATGATAAGAAAAAATTGGACAAAGTTTATGCTGAAACAATGGATTGGCTTGAAAAAAATAAAGAAATTGTTGATATGGAAATTTTGGAAACTCAAATAAAATTGACAGAGGCCGAAGTAAAACCCATTCTCGACAAATTAACTGATATAAATGCATCGAATAGCAACATGAACAGTGGAAGTTTTTCAAATCGCTCAAAAGAAATGTCAAAAGCTTAAAAAAATTGGAAAAAAACAAGTTTTTAAAATACAAATAATTATTCACATAAATAAAAATATTTCAAACAATAGAGGCAATATAAATAATTTTATCATTGTCAATACTTATTATATTATTCATATTTGTGATGGATTTTTGTCTTTTATTCAATATAAAACCAATCATCAACAAAATTTTTTGAAAACTGGTTAAATTAATTCTGAAAAAAGTTAAAAATCGCTTAAATTTAATGTATTATTATTAAAATTAAACTTTAAAATAGGGTTAATTAAACTGAAATATTGATTTTACATTTTTAATTTTTTCATTGACTTATAAATTTTTGAAATAATTTGTTTTTAATCAGTAATATGACATTTGCGTGATAGAAAAGCATAATAAGACTTTTATTTAACACTCAAAATCCCGATATTTTTTATACCTCTAAAGACCGGCGGTGTCAAATTGACACTTCTTATATAAACATGCAAAATACTCGACAAATTTTAGGTTTTCTGAAGTTAAAAAGACTAAATATGAAAAAAAATATTTTATCCTAAATAAGTTTTAAGTCTATTGAAAAAATTTGTCTAATTAATACCGCCGGTCCTTACAGGTATATTTTTTTTTTGCATGAAGATTCAATTTTTTTAATTCAAAATTTCAATTTTTACTTTTGTTTTTGATAGACAATAAAGTTTGTAAAATAAATTTTCAAAAACTTTTTTCAAAAAATAAATATTTAAAGATTTTTACTCTAAAAGTGTCAAATTGACACCGCCAGTCCTTAATGTGTTAAACAATCTGAGTAAACAAGTCAAGACAGAAAGTAGGACGACCAGTAGTGAGTTGGAGGTCAAAAATCACTAAAGAGAAAAAGCTCACTGAAATCCAATGCCATGAGGAGAAAAAATTGTTATGGAAAAGGATCGACTTGTCTGCAAATCGGAAGTAATGACTCTATGCTTCGCAAGGAGCGAATAAGAAAAAAAAAGATTATGGAATAAAAAATTAAAGATAAATTTAGATCATTTAATAAATAAAAAAATTATTTTTAAGTCTCAGAATGGCTATATTTTGAAAAAAAGATGGGTTACTAAACTGTTAGAGAAATTAAGTCATCATATAATTTCTAGCTATTAATTCTTTTTTTTTAATTTTGATATTGGGTGCTAATTCTAGTGAAAGCTTCTCAGAATATTCTGGGATAAATTTTTTAAAACTAAAACTAAAAACTAAAATTTTATTCTAACGTTATCTTCCGAATTGAGTGACATGTCTTTAAAATAGAGTACTCTATTTTATTGACACGCTGTTATAGCATGTAAAAGATTCTAAAGTGACATCTCTATATTCTCTTTTGAAACTTAAATCTGTTCTACCAGTCAAAACGTTTTTAGAGATTTTTTGTAGTCCCTTTACGGATTCTCTAAAAAATCTTTCGTGAAAAATTTATGAAGAAAATTTTGGGATATATTTGGCAAGTTTTTTTCTATTTAACTTTTATGAAATAACGTTGTTAAATTTAAACTCAATACTTAATCACATTAAAATTTGAAATATAATTACGGAATTATTTCTAAAAATTTAATATAGAAAAAAATTTGCCATTTGGAGAAGAGATAATTTATAAAATTATCTCATGTTAATTCGAACTTATTTATATATATTTCTGTAGTTCTTAAATTATTTGTTTTGAAAAATATGCTTGGATAATTTTTTCTTTAAATTTTAATATAAATTCATAGATAAATTCTATTTTTTTACGTCTATTATAATTTTAAATTAAAGATTAAAAGAAGATTGAAGCAAACAGTACATTTCTAAACAAAGTTAACAATGTTTCGAAACATTGCTTAAGCAGTGTTTATGAGCGGTTTAAGTAATGTTTAACTTATTTTAAGCTTTTTAATAAAAAAAGATTGGGCAATGTTTAAAACAGTTTAAGCAGTTTAAGAGCAGCTTTAAAACTGCTTAAGCAGCCTGTTAACTTTGTTTAGAAATGTACTGTAGAAGAAAGTAATTTAAATTTAACCAATCATGGATCTAGGCTATATCTAGAGTGGTTTATAAAGAAAAGTCAAAAATTATCATCATAGACAAAAACTTCATATGGAAATGAATAATTATGACATCGGAAAAATAAAAATCCTCTTTTCATAAATTTTATTCAATAAATTTTCTAAATAAATAGCTTTATAGAATGTCGCATCGGTTATCTCTTCCTCCTGGTGATCCACATCCTCCCATTATTATAATTAAAAAATTTTCAATTTCAGAAGTGGATAATCCTTTTTCACGAACTTTATCTTTCCAATGATCTTTAAGTAAATCAGCATCTGAACATTTCGACGCTTTCTTAAAATAATGTTCGGCTCCATGCGTGTCATCATCTTTGTATCGACGTAAGGCTTTTTTGAAATAGTGTTCAGCTGACATTTTAAAAAAATATTATTTAAAAAAAATATTGGAAATTGATGTCTTTTTATAGTGAAAAAAAAGTCGTAATTTTCCCAAAATTTAAACCAACCAATATCAAATGATATAATTTTATTATACCAGCAATATAATATTGTAAGTAGTAAATAAACATAAAAGAATAATAAACTGAAAGAGCTTTTTATATTTTATTATTTATTAAGCTTTTTTCAATAAAAAAACTCGGGACTTGTCATGAATACGGACTATAGTCCATCAATTTTTGTCCAGGTAAATTCACGGTCATGTAAAAGCCGTGGATTTATTTTTTGCCCGTCAATTATAGTTAATTGGCCGTCAAATTTCTCTTTTATATTACAAAACAAACCTAAAATGAAACTAATTATGCTTTTGAAAGTTAAAAAAAATATAATTAAGACATACTTTTTTTATTTAATCGCTTATTTTATTTTTTCTAAAAAGAAACTAAAAGAAATTTATGAAATCACTGACAATTTTAAAATAATTGATATTTTCGTAGCTAAAAAAATAAAAAAATGTAACACATTTGTAATAGGAAGTAAATTAGTTGTTTGTTTTTTATTGATTTTATTGATTTTTGTTAGACGGCCTCTATTTTTTGGAGCCTCTTTTGAGTTTATTTTTTTAATAGTTATTGACGAAGTCGGTTGAATGAGCAATATACTGATAACATTGTTCTCTTGTTTTGATAGCTGTGAAATAGGTGCCATATGATTATCATGTTGTTGTTCATCGACCATTGAAATTTGATTTTCATGATTGATCCTTTGTAAAACTGGATTCGTTGATCCAGTAGATTTCTTAGTCACTAATGCCATATTTGCTGTTTTTAATCTTCCTCTTTTTGAATAGCACTCTATGTTAAAATCAAAAGATGGAAATTGACATAAGCCAAGATTGTAGGCCACACCAATGACATGTTTACAAATATAATTTTTATTCCAATTTGGACATGAACATTCGCTAAGTTGCCGTTGATCATTATTAAATGTTACATAACGCAATTCATTTTGTTCTTTTTTAAAACTAGCAAATACTGTAAGCGTGTTTCAAAGTCATTGTGCACACATCCGAAAAAGCTAGATGTACAGATTTTTGTATAAAAATTTCAAAATTCATAATCAAAATTAATTTTCTAAATAATTTTAAAAATAAATAAAATGAAATGGACATATTTTTCAATCAATTTTTTCTAGTTTCTAAAGATTTGAAAGAATCATTCAGATATTTAAATTTGTAAATTCATTAAAAATTTTATATTGAATAAAAATTAAGATTAAAAGTAATTGTATGCCTATATCATCGTTTTTGTGACCAGTTACCCTGCAAGCATTTAAAAAGATTAATAATCTTCACATAAAATAATCTCTGTTTCTGTTTATAAAGAGAATGGATATTTTAGTCAAAAGAAGGTCCGATATGTGATGCTAATTTTAACTCTTAGATACAAACAAAAGTGATGATGATGGCTCTATAAATTTGCATAAAATATCAAAAGTCTTTCAAGCGTTCATTCTTTTTTTCAATTTTTATATTGACTCAATAAAAAAATAAATAAAAAATAAAAAAATAATTGCATTATTTTTTAATTAAGCGCTAATTTTAGTGAAAGTTTAAAATAATTATTATTTATTTCAAAAAAACACCACTTGGGTGATGAAAGTAAAAAAAAAA